>ML267550.1:7522-42929 GCA_005239495.1 Nicotiana undulata
AGGGAAAGGCTCAGGTCTATGCCCGCAATCCCTATGTATGCAATGCAAATGAGGGAAAGTCTCAGGTCTATGACCGCAATCCCTGTATGCAATGCAGGATGAGGGAAAGGCTCATGTTTACGCCCGCAATCCCTGTATCTATACGTAATATAAAGTAAATCTCCAAAATAGCGTAGCTTAAAGGGTTTGAGGAAAAGCCAGTTGGAAATCTCGAAGAAGGATCATTAAATCAGTTTCAAAGAGGAGTAACAATTGGAAAATCAGTTAGAAATCAATTTACCATGATAAATCTTAAGTTATGCAACTTAAATGATAGCATTAATAATAGAGTTTGAAAGGAAGCATTTTGTAGGAAGAAATAAGGAACTTCAGTGAAAATATCCCGTGCACGCACTCGTCACCTCACGTACACGGGGTTTTTATAGGAAAAACCAGTAAAAATGCCTAAGGGAGATTCCCCAACACAGAGTTAGGCAAGCCACTTACCTCAACTGTGCAAATCAACCGCTAATCACTCTCTTGCCACGAGTATCCAACTCCGGGTGGCCCAAATCTATTCAATTCGATGGGATAACGTAAATATAAATTCAAGAAATCGGAATAATTAATTAATTCAGAACTAATACGCGAAATTAGAAAATTTAACCAAAACGCCCCTCGGGCCCACGTCTCGGATTCAGGTAAAATTTATATTTTCCGAAACCTTATTCACTCACGAGTCTAATCATATGAAAATCTCTCAAATCGGAGGTCAAATACCCAATCAAAACCCCAAAATTCGTTCTAGGAATTTTCTTCTAATTTCCCCAAATTTCAACTCAAAAATCTCGAATTAGGGGTGGAATTTAAGACTAGAATCATGGAAATTAACCTATGATGGTTAGAAATCACTTACCTCGATTACCCACGTGAAAATCCTCTCAAAGATCGCCCCTCCCGAGCTCCCACAACTCCAAATTGGTGAAATAACAAAGCCCTCGGATTTTAGAATATGAACAGGGATTTCCGCACCTGCGGCCCCTTTAACCGCACCTGCGGTATCGCACCTGCGGAATAATCATCGCAGGTGCGGAAAATCACTTATTGCCCTGGGACCGCTCCTGCGATAGAAAGGTCGCGCCTGCGGTTCCGCGCTTGCGGAGCCCAGGTCGCGCCTGCGATCCTTGACCAGGCCACTAGGACCGCCCCTGCGATAGAAAGGTCGCGCCTGCGGTTCCGCGCCTGCGGAGCCCAGGTCGCACCTGCGATCCCTGACCAGCCACTGGGGCTTCGCACCTGCGACATAAATCCCGCGCCTGCGTGCTCGCACCTGCGGAAATTCCATCGCAGGTGCGGAACACCAGATACAGGTCTGGTTCAGCACTTTGAAATTTTTCCAAATTTCCCGTTAAACATCCGAATCGACTCCGAGGCCCCCGGGACCTCAACCAAAACACCAACTGACCCCAATACCTCATTCCAACTTAGTCGAACCTTAAACACACGTCCCCTAACGTCAAAATATCCAAAAATGCAAAGATTTAAG
The DNA here is from genome assembly GCA_005239495.1 of Nicotiana undulata. Lineage (NCBI taxonomy): Eukaryota > Viridiplantae > Streptophyta > Magnoliopsida > Solanales > Solanaceae > Nicotiana > Nicotiana undulata. Next base: position 9,048 of record ML267550.1, read on the forward strand.
CCTAGGAACTTATAAATTTTCAAGAATTCACTTCCGACGCCGAACCACGTCTAAACTCGTCCGAATGACCTCAAATTTTGCACACAGGTCATAAATGACATTCCGGACCTGCTGTCGCTTTCGGAATTTCATTCCGAGTCCGATATCAGAATCTCACCTATCGGCCGAAATCGCCGGAATTCTAACTTTCGCCAATTCAAGCCTAAATCTACGTCTGGCCTCAAAAACACATTCCGAACACCCTCCCAACCCCGAAATCACTTAACAGAGCTGATGGAGTCGACGGATTTCTATTCCGGATCAGTCTTCACACAGCTCCCGCTCCGGCCCAATTTCTAAGGTCAAAGCTCACCTTAAAGGATTATATGTCCAAAAACACTCCAATTTTCATCACTCAACGTTCCGACTCGTTCCATTANCAAAGCACCTTATAAGATACACTCATACATCCTGCTATAATGCTGACAATACCACCACAACGGAGGAAATGTGTAGAAATTCCTAACCAACTGCAGAGTTAACTAAACATTGAAATCCTTTCTCCTGACTAAGATCATCATCTCATTACAACCAATGATGGTGATTGTCCTGTAATATACTTGCATAGTCTTATCACACCGATCCCAGATTTATAAATTTCATCTCACCCAGTATGAACTGCTCAGACAACCAATCACCCCAAACACGGCCATTAGCCTCACACGATGCCACAATGCGCCAATAGGCCACAATTCGAACACGACACATAAGGAAATGACTCTGGAAGGGACTACTAAACTCACGCAACTAATATGAACTTTCCTCAGAAAATTACGAAGTAAAACACAAGAAAATAATTACAGGAGTCTGCCACCCAGTGTTTAAGGTAAGTAAAATTCTCCCTAACACCTAGTTCTACACATCAATTCCTAGTTAATCTTCCTTCCAAATTATCAAATTCATGAAATTGGGTAGTAATTTAAGGCTTTTGGGAAATTTGTGAATTATCCGTTTAAAGCCACGAATTTAAGTATAAATTATATAACTATGATCCTTAGGCTACGATTGAGTGACCCCTTCGAGAATTTTCGGAATTTGAACATGCGAAATTGTCACGACCCAAAACCTATGGGTTGTGATGGCGACAGACACCACTGTCAGGCAAGTCGACCCCTTAATCAGTTGGAACACTTTCTTGTTTAACATTTTAGAATCGAAGCCTCTTCTTGCATTTTCATTATTAAATAAATAAATTTCATAATTTAAATACGGCAAGAAACCAACTTAATACAAAAATAAAATAAACTACCAAGACATCCCCAGAACCCGGTGACACAAGTCCATGAGCAATTTCTAAGAATTTATACAATTATACAACGCTTGTCCGAAAAACAAATTGGACAAAGGCAATAAATATAAAATGTAAGTACATAGAAGGGAGACTCCGGCAGCTGTGGAACGCCTCTGGATGAATGCAGCCCGTATAAGTCTCCAAATCAATCACTATGCTATAAAGGTACTTGTGCAACAATATGCACAAAAAGTGTGGCATGAGTACATATACATGTGTGTACCCAGTGAGTATCCCGCCTAACCTCGAAGAAGTAGTGACGAGAGGTCGACTTGACACTCACTAAGGTCCAACAATATAAATAGGACAGAAGATGCTGAAAGCAGTAGACATGTGAAGGCAGTTAAGTAGCAAATATATATAAGGCACTGAAATCCAAATAAATTCTAAAAATAAGTAAATAAGTAATTTCCTTTCTTTAAATCCGCCGTGGCGTACGGCCCGCTCCCAGAAATGTATCTTTAAATCCGCCGTGGCGTACGACCCGCTCCCATAAATGTATCTTTAAATCCGCCGTGGCGTACGACCCACTCCCATAAATGTATCTTTAAATCCGTCGTGGTGTACGGCCCGCTCCCATAAATGTATACGAATACCTCTTAAATCCGCCGTGGCGTACGACCCGATCCCATATATATATATTATAATTACTTTTCAACTCCGTCGTGGTGTACGACCTGATCCCATATATATTACAAATACTTTTCAACTCCGCCGTGGCGTACGGCCCGATCCCATATATTTTACAAATATAAGAGTGGGGAAAATCACACATCGCTCGCGGAATGTAAATTTCGAAGCGGTCACATGCACACACAATATTCTTTCCTTTTCATAATACTTTCCATAAACAATTTCTTTCATACTACTTCCCGTAAAACAATCCCTTTCATATTATTTTCCGTAAAACAATTCTTTTTATTTTTTTTAGAATTCCATAAATCTCAGAGAAGCAAAACTACACATAGCAGGATTTCATAACATACAGTTCATCACAAGAAGAATACAAGGCATGATGTGGGGCCTAACTACCCGGACATAACAATAATAGCCGCTATGTACGGGCTCTCATCACTTGGTGCGTACGTAACCCCCACAAACAATTACACACAACATGTAGAACACCTATGGGGACAGTTCCCTCTTACAAGGTTAGAAAGGAGACTCACCTTGCTCCGAAGATCCATACCCGGCTTCCAAGCCTCTATGACGACTCCAATGGATGCACAACGCTCCAAAACTACCCAAATGATGATAAACCAATGAAAATATACTCAATCGTTTGCTAAAACTTCATATTATATAATTTCCCAACTCCGCTCAGTGAAATGACCAAAATTCCCTCGGGCCCACGTGCCCGGATTCCGAAATTTCTTGAAGATAAACTCTACCCATAGCTTTACTAGTTCAAATATACAATTTACTCAAATATTCATGCTCAATTCGTGGCTAAAAGCCAATTTACCAAATTTCTAGGTTTTCTTCAAAATTCCCAATTTTCCCACAATTTTTCATGTTAAATCCGTGTAATAATCTTGTATGTAACTCGGAAATAAGTAGAAATATCTTACCTCTTGATGCTTAATGAAAATCACCCTTTGGAATCCTCCAAAATCACCCCAACCAAGTGAAGGAATTGATGAAATGGTCAAAATCCCATTTTTTAAACATTCTGCCCAGGTATTTACTCAGTGCGATCGCTGAGTAATATTTTCCAGCCCAAAATTTGCTCTTCGTGATCGCGGAAAGAGCTTCGCGATCGCGGAGAACAAATGTCCAGCCTCCCGGATAGCCTCTAGTATAATAGTCATAACGTTTTGCACAAAACTCTAAATGACAAATGGTTTACATTTCTAGAAACTAGACACAAAGGACTACAACTTTCATGTTTACATCATCTCAATATTCCTTATAGATTGTGAGATATGGGCTTCCGAAGTCGAGTCAGTGCAGCAGAACATTTCTTCTATGCGATCGCACAAGCATGCCTGCGATCGCACATGCCTTTTTCCAGCTCCCTCCAAATCCTTCTCCGCGATCGCACCACTGAGGCCGCGATCGCACCACTGAGGCCGCGATCGTACAGACCAAAAATCACCCCTCCCATTTTCTCCTCCGCGATCGCACTACAAGGGATGCGATCGCACAACACACCATAAACATCAGATGACAACAACAAAGTAGAGAAAAATGGCCCAAAACCACCCCGAAACACACCCGGGACCCCGTCCAATCACACGACTCAGTTCCACAACATCCCACGAACTTGTTTTAAGCTTCAAATCACATCAAACAACGCCAAAATCACGAATCGCACTAAAATTCTACTTTATGAACTTTGAAAATTCCAACTTTCACATCTGATCCCGAAACCTATCAAATCACGTCCGATTGACCTCAAATTTTGCACACAAGTCATATTTGACATTACGGACCTGCTCTAACTTTCAGAATTGGAATCTGACCCCGATATCAAAAAGTCAAACTCTCGGTCAAACTTCTCAAAAACCTTCAAATTTCTATCTTTAGCCAAATGACTTCAAAATGACCTCCGGACATCCGAATTCACTTCCGATCGCGCTCCCAACTCCAGAATCACCATACGGAGCTATTCCCAGACTCGGAATCCCAAACGGACATCAATATCATTGAAATGCGCTTCAAGCCAAACTTAGGAAATTTCTTCAAAAATGCTGACTTCCACAATATACACCGAAACGCTCTCGGGTTATCCAAATCCCGATCCGGACATACGCCCAAGTCCGAAATCACCATACGAACCTGCTGGAACCTTCGGATCCTGATTCTGAGGTCGTTTACTCAAAATTCCAGTCTTACTCAATTTCTTCAACTTAAGGCTTATGAAATGAGAATTTTCCTTTTAATTTAACTCCGAACCTTCTGAATTTAAACATCACACTGTTGCGGCGTGAAACCCGATCCAAATAACATACCCGTGGCGGCGTGCCACCCGATCCCATCATAAGATTTACATAAGGAAATATACACAGAGCTGAATTGCTCACTATTACAAATCACTGAATATCGGTCACAAGCACGCTAAGTGCATAATACCATTCTGGGGAGACTGATAGAGCCATATGCTAGAAAACCTCCAGCACGAATGAGGTGCGATATATAATCTGAATCTCAGGAGCCATCCTGCTCACATAACCTCGTCACTACGCGGAACCTCAACACATAAGAAATTATCAAGCCGTTTCACAACTCACACGACACAATCACAATATCACATGAATGAAGTTGTTCATGACTCCCAACTGCTGAACAACGCGCTGGATCTCAAAACGACCGGTCGGGTCGTTACATTAGGTCTGAGGCAGGGTCAACGTTTGTTCTACGAGGTCGCTTGGCCCCTAACGCGATCGCATTACTTTGAGGGCTGAGGGTCCGCGATAGCAGGCCTGTAGATGCGAATGCGATGAAGGATTTTAGGCGCGTGCCAGGATGTGCTCCGCGATCGCGGTTATGCTTCTGCGATCGTATAGAAGAAATAATTGGACAGTCTTTTAAAAACCCAATTCCGAGGGTTTATGTTATTTTCACCATTTTTTATTTTGAGAGCTCGGGAGAGGCGATTTTTGGAGGCATTTGCACCTGGGTAACTTGGGTAAGTAATTTTTATCCATTATAGATCAATTTCCATGATTCCAATCTTAAATTCCACCTCTAATTTTGAAAATCTTGGGTAGAAAATGGAAAATATGGGAAGAACTTCATAGACCAAACTATTGAGTTTTGATTGGGTGTTTGACCTCCGATTTGAGAGATTCTTATATGGTTAGACTCGTGAGTGGACGAGTGTCCGAAAAATATAATTTTTACCCGATTCCGAGACGTGGGCGGGGGACTTTTTGGGCAAATTTCCTAATTTCGCATATTAGCTTAGAAATAATTAGCTATTTTGTTTCCTTGAAGTGATATTTACATTATGCAATCGAATTGAATAGATTTGGGCCACCCGGAGTCGGATACTCGTGGCAAGAGCGTGGTATTGAGTTGATTAGCGCAGTCAAGGTAAGTGGCTTGCCTAACTCTGTGTTGGGGATTTTCCTTAGGCATTTTTATACTGATTTTACTATGTGGACGCCGTGTACGTGAGGTGACGAGTGCGTACACGGGTCATGGTTGCTAAATTACCGCTTTTCCTTCCATGACATAACTCATTTCATTCCTATATTATTGCTTCATGTTATAATTGATTAGTTAGCATAGGAATGAGCATGCCTACCTGTTATCACTTGAATTCCCCGTACTTGCTACTATTTGCTCCATGCTTAGGTAGTTTTACCTTATTCTTGCCTATTATTTTCTTGAATTGTTTAATTAAGCCGTATCCGATAGGATTCTGCATCTCATATTTAAATTGGGACTACACACCGAGATCCGGGAGCTTTCCCCCTGTACTGCATTGCATATTTAAATTGGGACTACGGAATGAGATATGGGAGTTTTTCCCTGTATTGCATAGCATATTTAAATTAGGACTACAGACTGAGATGCGGGAGCTTTCCCCCTGTACTGCATTGCATATTTGCTGTTGAGATATATGTTGTGCTGAACCGAGGGCTTTTCTTTATTATTTATTTCAGTTTTCCTTTAAATTCTGCTTATTTTAGCTATTTATATGTCACTGTTCAAACTTATAACTGTCTTATTTTCAAACTCAGTAGAGCCTTAATCTGACCTCGTCACTACTTAACTGGGGTTAGGCTTGGCACTTACGGAGTACCGAATGTGGAGTACTCACGCCCTTTTTTGCGCATGTTTTCCCCATGTGCAGATCCAGGTACCAGTACACATCGTTTTGGCTAGGAGTACTACAACAGCTGTTAGGAGACCGCGAGGTAATTCTGCAGCGTCCGCAGAATTCCATGTGTCCCCATCTACTCTATTACAGACTTAGGAGATATACATATACACATTTTCTTTGTTTCGTTGTATAGATCTATAGCCGTATAAAGCTTGTGATTTGTGACATTCCAGGTTTTGAGAAAGTAAAAGATGTAGATGCCGAGGGGTTAAATTTTATAGTACTACTTCATCTTTACTGTTTTGTTATTATTTGTCTTATTTTTCCGCAATATAGGCTTACCTAGTCGTAGAGACTAGGTGCCGTCACGAGACCGTTCAAAGGGTAAATTCGGGTCGTGACAATAAACATCAAGAAGAAAGAAAAAATAATCACTGAAACCCAGTGTCAAAATAAAAGAAAAATCACTACAACTTCAAGAAAAAATACTCTTCTCTTCTTCAAAATATTTGCTAGCCTTTTGTAAAATCAGAAATAATGGGTACGATTGGACCCCATGAATACAATGAAACCCGATGTCTCTTTTGCGCTTTTGTTTTGTTTTGCCGGCGAAAGTTACGCCCAAAATCACATTTGGATCTGATATATTTTGAGCTCGATTGTTGACAATTTTATTCTCTCTGTTGAAATTAGAAGGAGCATACACAAGAAAAAATATGATGAAGAAAAAAGATTATTCATTTCATTAACATAGTAGAGAAGTGGGGAGGGCAAAGGGTAAAGAAACAGTAAAATGGGAATAGAACTAATTCGGGAAGAACGACGAAGGAAGAGAGGCAGGTTAAAATTTTTTTCTTTTTCTTTTTTTCTTTTTCTTTTTTTCTTTTTCTTATAGTTTCTATTTATATTTTTGATTTTACAATCTTTTTAATGAATAGTAATAAATACGCGCCATTTGAATGTTACTTGCACGCACTATGTCCACGTAAGATAAGATACCGCCACATAAGCATAGTCATTGGTCAAATGTGTTAATTAATAATTATTCTGTCAAGTGTAAGTGTTCAAATGAAAAATACAAAGTTCATATATCGGCTTTAAAATTGGGTGCAAGTTTAAGGGGCTCGGAGGCCATTTGGCCTACCTTTTTTTTTAAATTTTAACTAATAGCAAAGTCTCTTTCTCATATAATTCTATAATAGAATTCTACGTGAAATCTAATAACCTATATAAATTCTCAAAGACAGCATCCCAAATATAACATATATAATAACCTACATATGTGAAAAACTCTGTTTTGTTCTTATGCCGTTTCTTCATACTCTTCAGGTAAATGTTTTATTTTACTTTTGTCTGAATGGAGTCTACTTAACATTTTTTTAAAATTTTATTATTATAATCTAATTATGAATATAACATACTTATTATTATTATTTTTAATATGATTAACTTGTTCAACTAATTTCGATAGAATTTGCATGAATTTAATTGCTTAAATTATATATAAGACATAATTAGTGATAAATTAGTAGAAAGAAGTTCTTTTAAATAATTTTTATGTGTAATTTTTGATAAATTAAATATTTAAAATAATTAAAAATATTTTAATAAACTTATCAGTTACAGTACAATACGATATAATTAAACCAAATAATAAAATATTATTTAATAACAATAAACAATACAATCCATTTAAAAATATTATATTCATGAAACACAATACAATATGATACAACATTAGGGAAAACAACGATGTGAACAAAGTGTTAGGTTAAACCAAAAGAGCGCAATTGAATTGAGAGCCCATATTTGATAACACAGTGACAGAAGATAGCAATTGCAGCTATCGACCGTCCACAACGTCAGTTATGTTTCTCAGTGGCCGCCTCATGCTGAGGTCTCTATCTCTTGCGTCACCACCGGCAACCCCTTCCCTTCAGGAAATTGCCTCAAACCACCCTGCAGGTTTGTACCCATTCAATTATTATCCCTACTTGTAATATGTGCATCTATCTATGGGACGTCTTCTTTACTTATTTGAAGTTGATGTAAGAATCCATAAACTTCCTCTGGCCCCAATTGGTTGTGCAGGTGTTGCAAAAGTAGTGCTTAAAAAGGGCAAGACACAACTATTTAAGGATGGAAGTCCAATGGTTTACAGTGGTGCTATTGATAGAGTAATTGGTAGACCACCACCCACCACTGGGGATGTCGTCCTTGTTGCTGATGGCACTGAGAAACCCATTGGCTGGGGATTTTACAATTCTACTTCTATGTTCCGTGTCCGCCTCATGCAGCAAGAAGAGGAAACAGCAGTGTACTATCTGTCTCTTTTATCCTTTTTTTTTCCTCTTCTTTTAGTTGCATCATTTATATATTCACCACCTTGATTGGTATGCTCTGTGTAAAATCGGCGCAGAGACCCTTCTTGTGCGCTTAATGTTGAAAAGCTACTGGAAACAAGAATTGCAGCTGCTGCGGAGTTGCGTAAGAATCTAGGGCTTCCTTCTGCTCGCACAAATGCATATCGTCTTGTTAATAGCGAAGGCGATAGGTATATTTCCTTCAAACTTCATCCCTATTTCTCATGTGTGGAGCCTTATTGGCACTAAGGATCATTGGATCATATCTATGGCGATGAAGTTTCCAGATAATTGCTCAAGCAACTTAAATGGCATTGTCATGTGCATTACAGTTGAGTCGTTCCTGATTATGGATTTTAGGTACTCAGTCTGTGCAACTATTTTATGAAAAAAGAGGGACAATTCCAAATAAAAGAAAACAAAATAAGATTAAAATAAGTGGGGGAGGAAATGGGGAACAGATGGAGGACTGCTAGCTGTCAATGCTAGATGGACAACTAGTAAATGATTGTCACAGCTGTTTCTTACACGGAAAGAATCAGTTGACTCTTTTAAATTAGTAAAATTTAGGTATAGGTTAGCTATAGCTGTAATTTAACTCATACTATTATGCTCTGTATCTTCTAAGATGAAAACATGTAAAGCCTTCTTTGATAGGATCCATAAGACATTTTCCTCAAATTATTTCTCCTCATATCTACAGATTGCAGCTTTTGACTGATTCCCTGTGGTTGGTGTTCTACTTTTCATTTCGCTAGTTAGTTACATGCACTCCATGTAATATGCGTAATTGTGAATATTATGCTGTTTGCATTACAGAATGAAGAAGATTTAGCAATGTGTTAAAAATAAGACCTTTTTCTTTCTATATTTCTTTTTGAGAGTGAAGTTTGCTAGAAGGAAATGTTATAGCTGAAGAGACTTGAATCAATGTACTGTCTTATTATTGAAAAGTATTTTGCTTATTAGTGCTTAAGTTAAGAAATAATGTCCGCTAGCAGCTCGTGCTTCAGTTCATTAGGATTTCTTGTTTAGCATAGGTAGTACGTATTTAATTTTTGAGAAGCTTTTTGTGAAGAGAGAAGTTACAGAATTCTGGTCCAACAAGCTTTTTGTGAAGAGCTGTAAATACAATTGCTGACTTTTTGGATTTCCCCCATATTTAAAGGAATCAGAGGTCTTATGTGTACATATTACATTAGTATCTTCTTGGTGCAAGTAACGAAACTCTATTTTTTTTTAAAAGGGCAGCCCGGTGTCGAAAGCATCCCGCGTTCACGCAAGGTGGGGGAAGGGGCGCACCCCAAGGGGTGTGATGTAGTCAGCTTACCGTAAGGCAAGCATTAGTGGTTGCATGACTTATAAAATAAAAAAGGACAAAGGATTCTGTTCAGTTAATCTTTGTTTGTTATTGCTAGTTGGTTCGGTCAGTTTTTGGCATAGTGACAACTTCAAATGGTTCATATTCATTATGGAAGAAGTTCGTGCAGCTTCTAAAATTCATATGGGACATGGGATGCAGTTTCACCCATCCCGGGGGTGACAGTGGTCGTCCTTTTCTTCACCTAGCAAAATTCATAGAGGCAGGAGCAGGCAGATAGATGTAGGCAATTGTTTTCTAGGGCAAATGAGTAATTTATGATGTATATTAGAGATACATATGTCAAGCTTTTTCAGAGGCTTTTAACATCTCGCATTTTTTGCAAGGGTGATTTTGGTGATTTTACGTGCTCTCGAATTTGTCATTCAGTTACTTCAATTGCAAGAAATCTGATATTTACTTATTACTAAAATTACTGCATGACAGACTATCAGGCCTTATTGTTGATGTCTTCGGAGATTTGGCTGTAATAGCTTCATCAGCTGCTTGGGTGCAGATGTACCAGCAGCAGATAACGGATTGTTTGAGTAGATTAAATAATATCAAACAGATAAGCTGGAGGCCAACTGTTGAAATCTTGAAAGAAGAAGGCTTAGATCTTTCTGATTTGAAAAAACCAGATCTAATCATACCTCAAAATAGGGTAAAGGTGAGATCTGTATTCATATTGATCTGTTGTGCCATTCAGAATTTGTTTTGTGAGCTAAAACTGATACGAAGAGTTGTTTGCTCGCATGGAGGTAATAAGAAACTAAGCCAAGAATGTGATCTGACATGAAATCCTGTTAACATATAAATGTTAGATGCTAGGATTTGCGAACGTACGTTGCTAAATCCGACTTTTAACTTTTAGAGGGAATCTTGTGTTGTTAAGGAGGCATCTCCTTATTAAGCTATTACAGTCGCTTTCAGAAAGTGAACGCAAGATCGTAGATGCATAACCGTAAGTAATTACAATCATCTTCCGTAGTGTGATATGTGGACAGGTCCTTATGTTGCACGCAGCAATGCTTTAGAAGCAGTTTAGATGCTAAATATTCAGTGAGCTTTCTGCCTGTAGATTGAAATAAGTATGCTATACTGGCCTATCATTAGCATCAGAAAACTGATCTAGTTATTAGATAATAATATTGTGGAGTGTTGATTCAGTCATCTTTTTTTAAGATGATTGTTAATTCAGTTATCTTGAAGTTTATGTTTTGACCTAATCCTGTCAAAATTCTCTGGCCGATTTTTTTAATGCTCTCTCTGTTCTCACTTTTGATTTTTATCTTCGTTGTTTGAGTTGCAGAATCAGTAGCCAAACTACTGCTGAAGTTAAATTCTTCTCAAGTTTAAAAGGTACAATACAAACCTAAACCATGAAATTTTCTGATTTGGTCCCTGGCCCAGCCAATAGTTCAAATTGAGACATATTTCTGGCACACAGATGACAGGCTGGAAGTAAAGTAAGGGTCAATCATCAATCAATGATGCCTTAATCTCAAATGTCTGGGGTTGGCTATGTGAATCCCCCATATCCATTTTTATGCCCTACGAGGGTCCTTTTCATTTTAGTATTATATAATTCGTCTCTTAAGGCAAACTAGGAGCTCTCTAAAGCTAAAGTTCTCCAAGTCTCCCGGTTGACATACAAATCTTTAACCACATCATGGCAAACTCCGGCTCCGGGAAGGGTTTAGCGACAACATGTCATTTAGGGTAGGGAACAGAGGAGGGTAACTTTTGGGGCCATAGGTGGTGCCGGGACAGTACTTCGAAAATTTCCTTCCCAAACATTTACATAATTTCGTGCCAAAAGGAGCTAATAGTCCAAAAGTTTGGAGGTTGTAAGATTGTGAAGTCTTCTGCGGTTAAGATTTAGGAGGAACTAAATTAGGAGTTGACGGAGTTCCAAAATGTGGTCGATCTGCGTCGCAAAGAAAGCACTTCACAGGGTACCATGATGGAGGTGGGAGTGGGTAACAATGGAGTCTTTTCTGTTAGGTCACTCTAGGGGAAGCTTTTGATTAGGGAGGTGGTTGCCTTCCCATATAGCTCGATTTGGATCCGTAAGGTTCCAAGAAAGGTGTTTTTTTTTCACTTGGCTTGGGACGGGTGATCTTGATGGCCGAAAATCTGAAGAAAAGGTAGGTCATTTATGTCAATTGGTGCTTTATGTCTAAGGAATCGAGTGAAAATGTCGACCATCACCTTCTTACATCCTGGGTCTGCTTCGAGGATATGGTGGGAAACCTTGAACTAGTTGGAATTCTTTGGGTGATGCCATCCATTGTGAAAGAGGTAATGTTTAGCTAGAATTGTGGTAGACGTTGCTCTACTACCACTTATGTAGGTTGTTTGGAGAGAAAGAAATGAGAGCTTTCGAAGGTTTAGGGTTGAAATTTGTACATTTGAAGAGGAGGCGAGTAGCCTCTTATTCCTTCTTTCTTGTTGGTGCACTCATGATGTCCTTTTTTTGTATAGAAGATGGTGTATCATTCTTAGAAAACCATATGTTTTTGTAAGTTTTCTACATTCACAAACTGGTTGACACTCAACAAACGATTTTTATCAAAGGTAGGCAGATCACGGATGCAGGCCTAATAGCAAACGAATGTGTTGATTCCAGAGTTAAAAGTAAGATTCCTGGGATTCTTGGCAAACTGGATATTGAGAAGGCATATAACTGGAACTATTTGCTGAAACCTCTGAAGAATATGGGCTTTGGAAGCAAGTGGATCAAATGGATAGGTTTCTGCATTAGCATTGTTAAGTTTTCCATTCTAGTTAATGGTTCTCTCTGCTTTATGCGGATGATTCTTTGGTGTTCTGTGATGTTAAAGAAGAGCAAGTTAGATATCTGAGGTTGATCTTATCTGTCTTTAAAGCTGTCTCAGGGTTACATGTCAACTGGAGTAAGTCACATGTGTACACAGTTAATGAGGTCACCAATATTTAAAGATTGGCAGGGCTGCTAGGCCGTCAAGTGGGAAGTCTCCCAACAACATATTTGGGGATGCCCTTGGGAGCAAAAAATAGATCCCATGAGTTATGGAATGAGGTGTTGGAGAGGTGTGAAAAGAAACTTGCTATATGGAAAGGAAATTATCTTTCTCTGACAGGGAGGATTGCTTTAGTCAATAGTGTGCTAGATGTTCTTCCTACTTACATGATGTCTCTTTTCCCAATTCTTGTAAAAGTTGAGAAAATGGTGGATGCTTTAAGGAAGAAATTCATATAGCAAGGAAAAAAAAGGAGAAGAAGGCCTACAATTTGGTAAAATGGAGCACTTTGCAAGCAAGAGGGATGGAGGTTTGGGAATTAGAAATTTGAGACAACATAACAAGAGTTTACTTATGAAGTGGCTGGGGAGATTTTCTCTAGAGGATCAAGTTTTATGGAGGAAGGTTATCTGTGAAAAATATGGGGAAGATGGAAGGTGGTGTACAACAGGAGCTTGGAACCTATGGTGTAAGTGTATGGAAGTCCATTAGAAATTTATGGAGCACTTGCAAGCAAGAGGGATGGAGGTTTGGGAATTAGAAATTTGAGACAACATAACAAGAGTTTACTTATGAAGTGGCTGGGGAGATTTTCTCTAGAGGATCAAGTTTTATGGAGGAAGGTTATCTGTGAAAAATATGGGGAAGATGGAAGGTGGTGTACAACAGGAGCTTGGAACCTATGGTGTAAGTGTATGGAAGTCCATTAGAAATTTATGGGCAGGATTTATCAGTATCAAATTGGGGAATGACAATAAAACTTCTTCCTGGAATGATGATTGGATTGGTAATGGACCTCTTAAAGAGGCTTTTCCAGATTTGTTCACTATAGTGCAGCAACCCCAAGCTACTGTGGCTGAGGTATGGAGTATGCAGGGGTGGAATGTTACATTCAGAAGGTTGCTCAATGACCGGGAGGATACAAGAGTAATTGAATTCTACAAATTGTTAGATTGCTTTAAGGGCATCACAGAAGGAGAGGACAAACTTATATGGGAAAGAAACATCGGAGGAGTATATACTATAAAGTCAGCATATGGAATCTTGAATAGCTCTGATCACATGAACAATGGGACATAGCACTAGAAGCACATCTGGAAGGTGAAAATCCCTTTTAAAGAGGCTTGCTTTTGTTGGCTTGTAGTCAAAGAGGCTATTCTAACTCATGACTGTTTAATGAGGAGAGGAATGCTTATGCGTTCCAAATGTTTCTTGTGTGGAAAAGAGATTGAAACAAACAACCACCTCTTTTTACATTGCAAAGTAACTAGTAGGCGGTGGTATTTTTCATGAGTATAAAAGGTGTGAAATGGGCAATACCTAGGACAACTGCAGAAATGTTAGCTTGCTGGAATGACCCAGGTATTCTATAAAAGCAGAAGCATTGGTGGAGGTTGATCCCATCATGTATTTGGTGGACAATTTGGTTGGAGAGAAATTCAAGGTGCTTTGAAGATAGAGCTAACAATGAACAGGAGATCAAGACGAATTGTATAATTTTGTTTCACTTTTGATGTAAAGAAGCTCTGGTAGAGGATGTAGAGTCTATAGTGGATATTATTGGGTCTTTGTAACTACCACAAGTCTGGGTTTGCGTTTTTGCTCTTTTTCGAGGGTCTTGTAACTATCTTTAACCTTTAGCATAATCTTTATGCAAAAGGTTTTTCTACTTAATTTATAAAACTTGTTACCTTCTAAAAAAATATTATTAGTATTGTTTGCCCAAAATTTAATGATATTTACTTCATTAAAAAATGTAAGTGTAGCAATAATAACTAAACCTTAATTTAACTGATTCGTATCGCTCATACGGACAAGAAAAACTAAACCTTAATTACAACTGATTGGTATCACGCATCTAGATCCTTCGCTTCCATTTTTTGTGTCTTAAACTAAGTCCGTAGAGCTCGTAGGTCTCTTTTTCCCCCCAAAGTTGTAGTATTTTTGTCCAGAGGTTGTTGGGGTTTTAGAGCTCATATGACTTTCACTCATCGTCTCCTCTATGCGTGCAACTTGCACCCTATTTTGAATGTGATCATTTTTGGTCTTGTTCAATACTGTATGACCCATATCCGTCTTTTAACATCTGTATTTTTACTACACTCATCTTGTAGATATGTTGCTCCTTAGCAGCAAAATATTCACTCACATTTCACATTGTTGGTTTCACAACCTTCATGTAGAACTTGTTTTTCACTTTGTTAGATATCTTTATCACATAATACCGCCACGACTCTCCTCCATCTAAAGGCCCAACAGTCGCTCACATATAATATTGCTGGTTCCAAAACTGTTCTATATAACTTGCTCTTTTTGTTAGGTATCTTCCAATCACATTGTACTTTCATAGCCTATTTCATTTCAGTCATCCTATTTTAACCCTCGTGTTTATTTCATTTATCATGTCATTCTCTTGAAAGAATGAGTCTAGATTTCTGAAATTGTCTGCATTTAGACACCACAATTCCATTTAATCTTATTTCACCTCTATTCTCTTGTTGGAGATAAACTTGGAATGCATTTTGTTTAGATCTTGGTTTTACGTATCCTAAAACCTTTGCTCTATAGAGTGCTTATCCATTATTCCATGTCTTGGTTGTCTCTCTCATTAGTTTTGTCATCTACCCCTTCTTTTTGCCAATGGTATCAGATCTTTTATTCAACATTCAGTCTGGGTACTTTAAAGATACCAAAGTTTGGGCTTGTATAGATTACTTTCAGTCAAGTACCCTTTTCCAGGTTCATTTCGTACCTCTTTCTCTGAAGTTGGGATAGAGGGAATATTCTCTTAAGATAGAGGCTCTAACACAAGTTCTGCAGCGGGAAAGGAAAAGGAGGAGAGGAGCAAAGGCTAGATGGGAGGATATTACTTCCTTTTTTCTATTTTGTATCAAAGTTTAATATCTTATTTGCTTTCCTAGATCTCACCCTTTTAAAATGCAATATACCTCTCCAAATGTTTCCAGAAATTCAATTCAATTGCATTGGCAGCTGGGTCAGAGTGCATTTTGAAGCAAATTTATACGAGCTAGTGTTACACACATTATTAGAACTGACCAAATCACAACTTCTGCAATAGTTTGGCAACTAATCTATGACTTGTTCTATATCTGCATTTAACATGTGAACTATGGTTGCATTGGAAAAAAGATGATTGCAAATAAAGAACTCTTTATGCTAAAGTTTTAAGCCATGGTGTGCTATGTGGATATACTTTTTCAGCTGTTGTATGAACTTTCCTATTAAGTATTAATCTACGTTGCTGAAAGCCTGAAAGATTTATTAACATGGTTTAATCTTTTTTCTTGTTGAGGTTATGGAGAATGGAATATCATATTCGATATCCTTGGATGGCCAAAAGACAGGGTTTTATGCCGATCAACGTGAAAACCGCTGCTTCTTATCTACCATTTCAGAGGGTCGTAGAGTTCTTGACATATGTTGCTACACGGGAGGTTTTGCTCTGAATGCAGCATTTGGTGGCGCTTTGGATGTTATCGGTATTAATTACTTTCATTGTCTTGTCAATTCTTATCTGCAAATATAAGTTGCTATTTTGCATGAAGAGGAGTCTTGGTGTACCTGTTAAAGTTGCTTCCATGTGACCAGGAGGTCACAGGTTCGAGCTGAGGAAACAACCTCTTGCAAAAATGCAGGATAAGGCTGCGTACAATAGACCCTAGTGGTCCGGCCTTTTCCCCGGACCCTGCGCGTAACGAGAGCTTATTGCACCGGGCTTCCCTTTTTATAAGTTACTATTTTGCATGTATAACTCATGCAATTAGATAACAACATCAACTACTACTACACCTCAATTCCAAGCAAGTTGTAGTAAAAAAAAAATACATGATTATAGTGTTTAATGAGAATAAAAATGTAAGATTTCAATAATGTACAACCGATATATGTTCTTCTTACTAACATATCAATAGCTTCTTTCTCTTTTTCTTTCTTGTTCATTGCTCGCATTTCATGCTTTAACATAGAAAATAAAAAGTTGTAATACCTGATCTTTTCCTAGATAAATAAGTAAAATGATAATGACATTACTATGATAATTATTAGAAGTAATCATAAACAAAAGCTTGAAATGTCAAAAAGGCTAAAAGTTACTCCCTCCATTCCAGTTTATGTGAACCTATTTCCTTTTGGTCCGTTTCAAAAAGAATGACCCCTTTCTAAATTTGAAAATAATTTTGCTTAAACTTACAATTCTACCCTTAATGAGAAGCTTTTATAACCACACAAATACTCTGGGCTACTTTTTGACTTGTTTAGGACTACAAATTCCAAAAGTCTTTATTTTTTCTTAAACTCCGTGCCCAGTCAAACAGGTTCACATAAATTGGAACGGAGGGAGTACTTTGTTTTGTGATTTTGATGTAAGGTTCACGAAATTCCGGTTGAGTTCTGGAAATGTGTGGGTAGGTCAGGATTGGAGTGGCTGATTGGGTTGTTCAATATAATTTTTAAGACTAAGAGGATGCCGGAGGAGTGGAGGTGGAGTACAGTGGTGCCCTTGTATGCCCTTGTATAAGAACAAAGGTGATATCCAATGTTGCAACAACTATAGAGGTATCAAATTACTAAATCATACCATGAAAGTCTAGGAGCGGGTGGTTGAGGCGAGGGTGAGGAAGACGATGTCTATATCTGAAAACTAGTTTGGTTTCATGCCGGGTCGCTTCACTACGGAAGCTATCCACCTTGTTAGGAGATTGGTGGAACAGTTCCGGGATAAGAAGAAGGACCTGCACATGGTGTTTATTGACTTGGAGAAAGCGTATGACAAGGTCCCTAGGGAGGTGCTGTGGAGACGTCTGGAGGCAAAGGGCGTGCCGGAAGCCTACATCAGAGCGATCAAGGACATGTACGATGGAGCTAAGACTAGGGTTAGGACGGTGGGAGGCGACTCAGAGCATTTCCCGGTAGTTATGGGGCTTCATCAAGGATCTGCGCTTAGCCCATTCCTATTTGCCATGGTGATGGATGCACTAACACACCATATTCAAGGGGATGTGCCATGGTGTATGTTATTTGCTGATGACATAGTTCTGATTGACGAGACGAGAGTCAGTGTTAACGAGAGGCTGGAGGTCTGGAGGCAGACCCTCGAGCCTAAGGGTTTCAAATTAAGCAGGTCTAAGACAGAGTACCGGGAGTGCAAGGTTAGCGCCGAGTCGAGTGAAGTAGGCAGGGACGTGAATCTTGGATCTCAGGTCATCCTCAAGAGGGACAACTTCAAGTACCTTGGGTCGGTGATTCAAGGGGACGGAGAGGTCGGCGAGGACGTCACTCATCGTATAAGGGCGGGTTGGATGAAATGGAGGCTTGCATCAGGAGTCTTGTGTGACAAGAAAGTGCCACCGAAACTCAAGGGTAAGTTTTATAGAGCTGTGGTTAGACCGGCCATGTTGTATGGGGCAGAGTGCTGGCCGGTTAAGAACTCCCATATTCAGAGTATGAAGGTAGCGGAGATGAGGATGCTCAGGTGGATGTGCGGGCACACTAGGATAGATAGGATTAGGAATGAAGATATTCGGGCGAAGGTGGGCGTGGCCCCGGTGGATGAGAAGATGCGGGAAGCGAGGCTCAGATGGTTCGGGCACGTGCGAAGGAGAAGCCTTGATGCCCCGATGAGGAGATGTGAGCGGCTGGCGGTGGTTGGCTCAAGAAGAGGTAAAGGGCGGCCTAAGAAGTATTGGGGAGAGGTGATTAGGCAGGACATGGCAAGAATGCGAATTTCCGAGGACATGGCCCTTGATAGGAAGGTCAGGAGGTCTAGCATCAGGTTTGTAGGATAGGGGGTACCAGAGCTTTTCTTACTTCATTCCCATGGTGAGGCGGGGTTGGGTAGGGTGTACCATAGATGGCTTGCGGATTTTATTGAGCTCCCGGACGGTAGTTTCTGGCTAATACCCTTGCATGTCATTTATTTTATGATTTTCATACTCAGGCTACTATTTCTGCGATTTCTGTTGGAGTTACTAATGAATTGTCTTTTCTTTTCTTCTTTTTATTTTCCTGTGTTGAGGGTCGATTGGAAACATCCTCTCTGCTAGGGGTGGGCATTCGGTATTTCGGTTCGGTATTTAAGAATTTCGGTTCGGTATTTCGGTATTCGGTTTATCAATTGTGTATACCAAATACCGTACCAAATTAGTTCGGTACGGTTCGGTATTTATTATTTTGGTTCGGTACGGTTTCGGTACGGTTTCGGTAAAGTATTCGGTTTATGAATACCAACGCAAATATCCTCTTTATACCCTTCGCCAAAAGAGCACATAGAGTAGAAAATATCTTTTGGCAGGAACAAACGATAATAATTAAGAAGATGCAGTAATTACTAAAGCTAAAACATAATAGAAAGTGAACTAACACCCAAAATGCCTTAAAACGCTACAAAAGCTGTTGCATTTAGAAACAGCTCTATAAACGCTACAAACGCTACATCACATTCACTGTGATTCACATCAGTCTAGAACAAGCACAAGAAGTACCAACTAGGAATTACATTGGGCTGGGCTTGGGGCGACGGGAAATGGGAATTACATTGGGTTGGACACTAGGTGTGTTAGTATAGGTAGGGTCCAAAAAAATATATACTTAAAATTTCGGTATATTCGGTATATTCGGTATACCGAATTTTTAAAATTGTAATACCGAAAACCGAACCGAAATACCGAAATACCGAAAATTTAATACCGAATTAGACCGAAATACCGAAATAACCGAACCCGAAATACCGAATTAATTCGGTTCGGTTCGGAATTCGGTTTTTCGGATTTTATGCCCACCCCTACTCTCTGCCCTATCGGGGTAGGGGTAAGGTTTGCGTACGCATTACCCTCCCCAGACCGCACTTTGTGGGACTTTACTGAGTAGTTGTTGTTGTTGTTCTTTTATTAGGTTGTCTTTAGTGTATGCTTTTTTGGCCATTTTCCTGTTTCTAGGCAAATGCGTCAGAGCTCAATCCCATGCCTTATAAAGTTAGAACATTTATGTTGATCAATGTCCTACCACCAATCCCATAAGGAGGTAACCCCTCCTTCCTCATGTTTAGGGTTAGGTTCAAACAAATTGGAAGGTTTTGCATTCATTGTGTGTCCTCTTCATCCCCTTGGCTCTTTGCTTTCTCGTCGATTTTGAATTCTCTCTTATTCCACTTGACATCTCTTCAAACTATTCACCTCCATATTGCCCCAACTGAAACATCAGGCGATGGTTCATTCCCTCTTTCTTCAATGATTCCAGCTATCCTTCTATTTCTGAATCCATGGTGTCTTTAGTACTATAAGGCATTTCAAAATTCAAATCCCAATAATCCTTGATATTAGTATATAACCTAATCACTTCGATGATGCCGGAGCCCATGCCATTCCTTCTCCTTCTGTGAAGATGCAAGCGAGAGGTAATTGTTCCTTAAATATTTAAGGAAGCTTAAGAGGGATAGTAGGGAATTGAAGAAATTGTGCTTATAATATCGACATGCTCTTTTAACAAACATACTGAAACAAAAAAGAGAACCCAAACAGATAGGTGGAGAAAGCCTCTATCATTTACTTTGTTAGCAGACAACAAAGTCAATCACATCATCTTATTGTAATTCTTTCTTGTTAAAACATCTTATTGTAACTTCTAGAAGCCATGTCCATGTCAGGAAGTCATCTTCCAGCAACTGATTTTGATAGTCACCTTTCAATATCAATCAAAAAGAAATATGAAGTATGGATGTACTGATGTGTAACAATCCTTACCTCAAGGATCATTACAAAAGCAAAAGATTATTCCATTGATTTCTACTCAAAGTAGAATATCAGTAGTTCTCAACAAAATGAAGTGCGAAGTTACAAGATATTGGATCTAATATGCTAATCAAAACCAACAAACTAAGTCAAGGCTGTAACCTCAACAACGATGATCTTTGGCAGTGATTTAACAGATTTTAGAAGGAGAAGTGTTAGATAGTTGTGTAAATAGTCCTAGTCCTATATGTAGTAGGAGGTAGAATATATCCTAGTCTCATATGTCGTAGGAGTAGAATATGTCCTAGTCTCATATGTAGTAGGAGTAGAATATGTATTATATACAGGGCTCATTGTATCATTGTTAATAATAATAATAGATTTTTCTCCGTGCATTCTCACATATCAAAGCTTCAGTGAGAAAATTATCGTTGTGCGACATTCCAACAACATCCGGGAAGAAAGATCTCATTGCCGTGCAATTTTCCGGCAACTTCGTTTTGTTTCCAGGGTTCATCACTGCTACAGACTGTGCATATACCGGTACCACCATCAGATCCAAAACACTTGTGCGACCAAACCCTAGAAATTCCAGTCCCATCTGAACAAAAAAGTAGTCACCGTGCGTCTTTCCAGTTGACGACTCAAGATTGATTTGCGTTATCTCCTCATCGGTAAGTGTTGTGCGAACAGTGTTATCAAAGGCAAAAAGCGCAAAAAAGTTCTAAGGTCCATCGGGGCTTTAAGCGCAAATACAACGTGGGCTTTAGTGAAGAAAGACGTAAATGGAGAAAAAATAATAAAATATGCATGTGTAATCCAAGACTAATAATTATAAGCATGAATAACAAATATATGGATAAAGAAATTAATTTTTTTTACAATAAAGTAAAATATCAATTGTGTTTGTCTTCATAATTACTCTCATTAGCAAGGAAAAGTATGTCTTAGAGCGTTGATGATAGCACTAATGTGTATGCTAAGCGAGGCGAAGCGCTCAACATGTTTTGAGCCTCGCTTTAGGGATTAAGCGCGCCTTTGATAACACTGTGTGCGAAAACCAACACTACCGCCAGAACTAGGGTTCCGATGAGCTACAATAACTTTTCCGGCGATGCGAGCCATTCCAACCACTTTTTGACAACTTTTTCACGGCAACTTATTTGTCCAGTGATTCCGAGCCTACCCATATAGATTACATCAAATTCTGACAACTTTAAATATTTCCGGTGTGAGCAGTGATTTCTCGGTGTGAACAGTCCAGAAAAGTTTTTGTTTTTTGATGGTGTTTTAGAAACTATTTTATAATTTGGAATTTGGCTTAGTCTCACAATTTTCAAACTTTTCCAGCGATCTTTCGGCCAACTTCTGCTTATCAGCAACCACTTGGTTTTGTTGTTAAGGGGAGTCTAGTGGCCTTGTATGCTGAATGATCAGCTTGCAGAAATTTTCACCAAGTCCTTCACTGGTCATCGTATTAGTTACATATGTAACAAGCTCACATATGATTTATATGCACCTGCTTGATGAGTGTTAGATAGCTGTGTAAATAATTCTATATGTAGTAGGAGTAAAATATGTTCTATTCAATATGTAGTAGGAGTAGAATATGTATTATATATAGGGCTCATTGTATCATAATTAATAATAATAATAGATTTTTCTCCCGTGCATTCTCACAACAAGAATACGGAAGAGAGAGGAAGAGTGATAGAGATAAGAGGTAGAGAGGTCGGGGAGAAGCAGAAAGGAGGATTGATGAGAAGAACAACAGAGAGAGAATGAGATTTCTGTGTCGATTCTTCACTACCTTCATTCTCATTTCCTCTTTGTTTGTATTGACAACAGAGATGATGTGCCAAGTCGTTGCCCATGTGACACTCAACCAGTTCACGTGCCTCTAACAAATTGAGGTCATTACGTTCCCTTGCCTTTGAATTCAACCTTGTCCTCAAGGTTGTTAGAAAATGAGTCAGACCATATCCTTGAGTTCAAAAGGGATTTCTCCGTATGATGCTCTGACCTGCCGAACCAGCTTAACATTATTGTAACTAAATCATACCCAGCATCATTTTCGGAAGGTTTCTCCAACTTCCTGTTGTCACAGGCAATGTTTTCATCCCACAATATCAATAGGTCTTCAAGTTGAATTGCATACCAACTAGTTTCTGGAATGTAAAGTTGTTGTTTAGCTTCTCTAATCATTTCTTTCAATTTCAAGTATATCTCCTGCTTAGTTGTATGAGCTGTGAGAATGCACGGGAGAAAAATCTAGTTATTAGTAATGATACAAATGTGCCCTATATATAATACATATTCTACTCCTACTACATATGGGATTAGAACATATTCTACTCCTACTACACATGAGACTAGCACTATTTAAATATAACTATCTAACACTCCCCTCGAGCCGGTGCTTACAAATCACATGTACCGAGCTTGTTACATATGTAACTAATACGAGGACCAGTAAGGGACTTGGTGAAAATATCTGCAAGCTGATCATTCGACATACAAGGCCACTAGACTTCGCCGAGCAACAAAACCAGGTGATTGCTGATAAACAGAAGTTGGCCGAAAAATCCACGTAAAAATTTGAAAAAAAAATAGTGAGAGTAAGCCGAATTACACACTACAAAATAGATTCTAAAACACCACCAGAAAACAGAAACTTATTTGGAAATTACTGTTCACGTTGGGAAAATAACTGTTCACACTGAAAAAAATAGAAGTTGTCAGAATTTGATGTAATTGTCTTGTCAAAAAATGGTCGGAATGGCTCACACGCGCCGGAAAAGTAACTGTAGCATTATCACCAGCAAGTTATGAATGCAGTGCACCATCCACCTTCATTGAACTCCATTGCCTTTTCAACATTTTTGAACTTCTAACTCTTTCTACATCATCCCACCTCTCTGCTCTTGCATAAGCATTAGACATAACGACATAGCCTCTAGCATGCTATAATTCAAGCTGCAGGAGCTTCTCTGATGCAACTTTTGCTATATCAAGGTTCTTGTGAGCTGTGCAAGTAGAAAATACTGCTACCCATTTAACAATCTGACTCCAAGGGCATGCTTTCAATAAATTTAAAAGCCTTGGCCAATCGACCAGTGCTGCCAAGCAAATTGACAACAACAGCATAATGTTTCATAGTGCGTTCAATTGAATACTCGCGCTTCATGCTGTCAAATATCTAAAGACCCTAATCCACCTGTCCAGCATGAGAGCTTTCAGTTAAAACAAGGAAGAAACTCCATCGGTTTTGGTTCCAGCCAGTTCCATATCTGTAAAATACTTTATTACCATATCCATGAGTCTAAGTTGCTCCGACACGACAGTTTAGGTGCCGCACCCGTGTCGACACGACACTATTATGGGTGTGGGTATGGGATCTGTAATGGATCTGGTCAAATAAATTTGGGTAATTTGACCACGACGGACGGAAAAATTCGAGACGAGATACAATTAGATTCCCGAAATAAGAACTAAAACTAGGATAAATTTGAAGAAAATAGCACACCTTATCTAGGAAATTAATCCCTTACTTATCTACAACATGAGCATAAAAAAGAAATTCACACTTTACAAGCTATACGTAAGTATTCCACAAAATTTCGCATAATTTTGAGATATTTTTATTTTTTTGGATTATCTTTAGCCGGATACCCGCACCCGTATCCGTGCTAGGATCAGTATCTTCAAATCTTAGAATTTACATCTCGAAGGATCCGAATTCTAAATCCGCACCCATGTCGGATACCCCCACCCGTGTCCGAACAACTTAGCCATGAGTTGCCCGACCCTGAATAATAGGATTTTAAACGACTCAATTAGTTTCATTGGAAGAGCAAAATCCCCAAATAGATTGGACATCTCTCAGACCTCTCAAAAGGACAGCATCTTCCTGAGAACGCCACTAATGCTGGCTCAATTGAAACTGGTGCCATTTCATACCATTTGACTGCATATTCTAGTTAACCAAATGTATCACATCCAAAGAGAAGAGGTTTGAGTGAGGAATCCGATCGAACACTTGATTAGAGTTAGGCTCCTTCGTTTTGCCTCACCCTCTACCTTCTTCACCTTAGAATCAATAATCAGAAGCACGTAAATTATAGCAACCTCTTCATCTGGGTTTCCTAGGTCCTAAATCCTTGGCATTGCATATTCACTTATTGTAGCCCATGCTCGTTATCACTCCTTGTACTGCCTGATTTGATGTGAATTTCTTCATCAAATCCAGAACTTTCACTCTGATGTAGGTGCAAAATTGAGCTTCAACTCCATATTGTTTCGCCATGGTTGTTAATCAGAGCTGTGCCATGAGAAAGACTCTGGTACTATTTTGTAACAGTCTAACCTCAAGGATCATTACATATGCAAAAGGGTATTCCATTGATTTCAACTCCAAAATAGAAGTACAGTAGTTCTCAACGAAATGAAGTGCGAATTACAAGAAAGTGAATCTTATTAAGTATGTGACCATCTCATCTAAAAGCTTAAGCTATTAGAGAGAACATTTAACTTTTTTTCACCAACATCCGCTTCTCACTCAAGAAACTGGTGAAAGTCCTTTCCCATTACGTAATTATATTTTAAACACGCCCCTCACATGCAGGCCTGATTCTTTTTCATGGGCCAAGCACGTGGGAATTTTCTTTTTGATAATGGGTGGCGGTGAGACTCGAGCTTAAGATGTTTGAATGCGTAAGTACCATGTTGAAGGTCTGGCCATCTCATCTTAAATCTTAAGTTGTTAGAGAGAACACTTTTATTTAGTTAATTATATTCTCAACAGGTCTAAATTGTTAATCTGAACCAACAAACTAAGTTAAGGCTGAAACCTCAACAATGATGAACTTTCATATGATTTAATAGTCTTTAGAAGAAGAATAGGGAAGAGAGAGGAAGGGCTAGATAGAGAGAGAAATAGACAGATAGTGAAGGAGCAGAACGGAAAGTTGAGAAGAACATAGTAGATTGAGAGAATGATATTTCTGTAATGATTCTTCACTGCCTTCATTCACATTTCCTCTCTTGTTTATATTGATAACAGAGAGATGATGTGCCAAGCCGTTGCCCATGTGACATTCAACCAGCTCACGTGCCTCTAGCAAATTGACATCATTACATGTTGATAAATGATGCAGAGAAGGACACTGCAGAAGACACAATGGGAGCGAACATATGTGTAGTTACAGGTGGTGAGAGAAAGGTATATTCCTAGAGTGCAATAAAGAGGCAGAGAAATACATTGGCTTGTTCCATTTGCTATTTTCTCTGTTCTTTTTTCTCTGGTATTGGTTTAGTCACATGCAGGACGATAATACACCCAATAATAACTAATACATGGGTAATAGAATTGAAAGAAACACTTGCTTATCGCTTCCCCACCGCCCCGCTCTTATGCACGCTATGCACTTGCTTCATTCTTTGCACTTCACATTAAACGAATATCATCATTCGCATTCTCACCATCATTGAAAGTAAGAACGGTAGATTCTCACAGTTGTAGTTCAATTCGCTAAATTTGTGGAGTCGTTCAAGAATGCGAGCAATATTTATCTTATCCTCGCGGTGTATCAGAACACTTCCGTAGTTAATCCGACGTGCTATTTTTTGTTTTTTAATCTTGGTACTACGTTATAAGTTTGCATCTGGTTTTCTAGTGTAGTGAATACTCCGTGTTTTGAAGGTGTTGATTCATCTTTGCCTGCATTGGAACTTGCCAAAGAAAATGTTGCATTAAATGGCCTGGATTCCCGAAGGATATCTTTTCTGCGAGAAGACGCAACTGAGTTCATGAAGGCTGCTGTTTCTAGAAACGAATCGTGGGACATAGTTATATTGGATCCTCCTAAATTGGCGCCTCGGAAAAAGGTAATTAAAATGTTTTTAATATGGATTTCAGTGTTGATGTCTTGGTGATAAACTGTACTTTGTTCTGAATCTACAAAGATTTGCATTTGCTGTGTGGAGGGTAGGCATTGCTCGATTTCTGAGTTCTGGTAAATGAATTATTATGTGACGCGTTTGGTGGAAATTGATTTACTGATGTGGTATCTCAAGTATTGGTTGTTGGATCACATGGCTAACGGATTTGAAGAATATTGCTTCTAGAATATTTCTGATAGAAAATGGTGATCAACTTATATATCCCAGGACCAGCGCATGCAACACATTAACCATTTTAAGTAACTTCTCATGAAATTACAGAATATGACATGAATATGACATGAAAGTCACTTCCCAAGAAACTACACGGAAAAATTCCCAATGAGATGGTGAGCGGAGGATGATGCCATAGAACATATGTTTTATCCAATGGGATGGTGAGAGGAGAAGGATGCCATAGAGCATCTGTTCTTTTTGAATATGCTTGGGAAGAGCATTCCTGGTTACTAACTTCCTCATTTGTGAGGATAAGTCATTTGCCTCTGCCGTCTTTGATTCATCGCTTTTATTCCATCTTAGTCATTTCAACTAAGGCAGGAAAAAGCTTTTCTATGACATCGTGTTATGTGTTTCAGAGCTCTTTCATTTTGCAGTCATTTTTCATTTGTTCGTTACTTAATACAGGTCTTAAAGAGTGCGTCTGGCATGTATAGGAATTTGAACTATTTGGCCATGCAGTTGACAAAAAGAGGTGGTCTCCTAATGACCTGCTCATGTTCTGGAGCTATGACCCAAAGTGGACTGTTCGTCCGCATTCTTCAGGCAAGTTAGATTAGTTTTATTCAAGGACTAGTAGAGAGATATATCAAAAGCCATTGGAATCTTTGCCGATATTATTAAAAAGCTTTGTGTAAAAAGAATTTTGTGTTTGAGTAACTTGTTGGTAACAACCTGAAACGGGTCCGAGAACTACTAAAGAAAATCAAGAAACGTGCTGAAGCTAAAAGTAAAATAAAGAAACGAAAAAGAAGACAGAAATTAAAGATAGATTGAATTCAATAAAGTGTTTCTTGAATTCAAGAAGTTTATTCTTGAAGTTGAATCCTAACAACAACAATTAGCTAACGAAGAACTAATCGCCTTTGGTAGAGACTTAAAAACAAGAAATAGATTGTGAAACCCGACCCTTTAGAATAAGCCTCAACTTATCACCTTTCTTGAATACCTAGAAGTGATCTAAGATTTCGAAAAGGGTTTAATCTTACCACCTTAAGTTGAGTTTTGAAGGTTGAATAATAAATCCAAGAGTAGTCACACACAAGAGTGCAAGAAATGTCTCACAAATTTTATTGATATTGTCTAAAATAATCTAAGTCTAAAAACAAAGAAGACACCTTTTATATAGAGCGGGGGTCACGAAATTGTACCTAAAAAACAAGGAAATAAAGTCATAAACTATTTTGGACAACAAGTCCAACTACCTTAGGAAAAAGAAAATACTAGGAAGCAAAAACCAAGTCATTCTTGGAAAGTAATTCCAAAGATCTTAGTAAAAGGAAAACATAACCATAAGTAACTAGGAAAGCAATAAATATAGTCCCCTAATATATGGAAATAAGTCCCAAACCAATCTTGGATAGAATCTTGAAAATCTTGGAAATCTTGAAGGAAATTTGCAAGCAACTTGGCACCAACTTGCACTCAATATCTAGCACGACTATTGTACCCTTCTTGGACATCAAGTAAGCCCCGTTTATGCTATAAAAACATAGCTTTATGTAGGACTTCATGGGCTGCAAGTTTGGATACATTTTATGTGCCAAATTGGTCCAACAGTGGCCTGATTGGACCTTCAAAGGATGTTTCTTGGGATCTAATCCACCTCTTCTTGGACATGAATTTGGGCCACAAAATAATTGTAACACCTAGATAACTCATATCTTTTATCCTTAAGCTCTTCCTCCCAACTAACAACTTCTTTGATCGCTCCTGAAGTCCAATGACCTTGTTTTGCAATTTTTTTGCTTGAGATCTTGTTAAAGGCCGTCTTTGAGATTCCAAAGCTTCATCCTTGTCCTTGAATAGATTTGAGCTTCCTAGGATGCTATCTCTTGTTCCGGAAAAAAAGTTTTGGTAATTGTTCTTCCCTAATATTTGCAATTTTTTTTTTGATTTGCGGAGGAATGACTATGGTTCTTTTTAGGGGCGGATTCCGTTTACTACTGGGCCGAATCGGACTTAGTACTTTGACTCGGGTACATAATTATATGTGAATATCCACTAAAATTTTAAAAAATGTTAGATTTGAACCCAGATTTTTAAAAGTACATTGAGTTCATTGTTAAGTATCTTAAAGGTCGAACCTATCAAGTTAAAATCCTAAATCCGCCTCTAGTTCTAGTACCAATCCTACATGAAAAAGGGAAACCCAAACTTAGTGACTGCTCCATACTGCATAGTTTTTTTCATTTATTTTTTATTTTATTGACAAGTGGTAAGTGTATTATTAACATGGCACCAAAGAGGTGCTGTAAAAATATTTACCAGTCCTACTCGTGAGTTCTCTCACTGCTTCAACGTCATTTACGAAATTCTATTTACGCCAAAAATAAAATAAAAGTAAACAGTTCATCCTTAAAGGGATATAGGATTTGAAGTTTCTGGATTTTTATAGTAACACTTTAGATCCGCTCCTGGTCAACTTGATCTTCTGAATAGAGTTTCCTTTATCGTCAAATCACCTAATGTTTCACTCCCTCCAAATTGTCCACCATATGCAAGCGGTAACGGTTTGCCAGCATTTCCTTTGATTGGAATTCTTGCCTCTGATGCTTCAATATTTCAGTAGCTCACAAGTACACCCTCAGATTCTCCGTTTTAGTCCCACCATATTCGGAAAGAGTTGCCATTAGCTGGTCCATAAGATGATAGTGCAAAATAAATGTTTGATACTCTCAGCCTCCTTTTTAGAGAACATCTGGAGCAGAACAGAAATCCTCCTTTTTAGAGATTTTCCTGTGTTAAACAAGCTTGAAAGAAGCCACTTTGTGAGTTGCATTTGTTTTCCACATAATGCATAGTTTTAGCACCCAAAATCCATTTGATGCCCTGAAACTTGATGTTTGATTAACAGGTTTGTTAAAAGACAATGTTATCTAATGGAACACCATGATATAATGTATAAAGCAGGCTTTAGTTTTTTTTCTTTTTTTCTTTTGTAAGGTAGGCTTTGGTTAGTCCATTTTAACTTTGTCAATTCGTGCTCTGCTCCTATGTGGTTTTACAATGTCTATGGACAAGGACAATTAATAACTTGATGCTCTTTATATAGCTATGTGGATAGACAGATTTTAATTTGGGTCTTATTCCGAGCGTTAATATGTTGATCCGGTCCTTGAAGAAACATAGTTTGATTGATGTGCTTTCTGATTTGCTTGCACTTAGGGTGCTGCATCAATGGCTGGGAGGAAAATCACTGTTGTACGTCAGGTAGGAGCAGCATGTGATCATCCAATTGATCCTGCCTATCCAGAGGGAGCATATCTCACGAATATCTTGCTTAGAGTGTTGTAGATCTTTTTGTATATTGAATGAACCCCCCTTGTTTACTAATGGAATCCTTTCAGGAATAGAGCAAGTTCAAGGTGTAAGATGCCAAAGAAATTAAAATGCCATTTTTTCGTTTTGAGTTTTCTTTTTCTTTTTCCCTGTTTCGGATAAGTATTAGTTGTATTACCTGTTGATGGTCAAAGTTGGTTTGTGCCGCTACTCCTGACGCAATTTCCTTAGTTGACTTGGTTGTTTAGTGAGTTGACCAAGAGACAAGATCTCTAGAGGTGAAATACGGGTGATCTAACTGACTTTCCAGTCGGTAACATTCTACATTACGACCATAGCATTCTAAATAGGAGTATATGTGTAGCTTGTTTGAATTGCCTCTTTTTTAGCACTTTATTTTTTTCATAGTTAAGAAATAAGAGCTTCACCATTATCATTATTATGTTTTCTTTTTTGCTTGAATGTGCTTCTCATTGCCCTACTTCGTCCTAAAGGTTCCGAACACAAAGTACGAAGAAACATTCTGAACCAAACTATTACAACTCCAACAAAATCCAAAACTGAACGATCAAGAAGTAATATTCTTTTCTAGCCTCTCAACCAAAAAAAGAAGCTTCATTTTGCTCCTTTGTGGCAACCCTCAGAAGTAGAGCCTCTATTCTTACTATATAGAAGAGCCCTAAAGCAAGCAGGATACCGTCGATATCCCTGCTTGCTGACACAGTGTTTTCTCTGTCTTCTCAAATGTTATATCTTGGGGACACGTGTGTCAATTTTGCTGAGTAGGCTTAACATCATATTTCAAGCGCTAATCACCAGATTTCATCTTACTTTACTCTGTTTCATCGTCTTTCCCTATTATGCTTTTTCTCCAGACGTAGTTTTCTTTGCTCTATCGTTTTTCCCTGTTGTACCTTTTCTCCAACAATTCTCGATTTCTCTGCGGGAATCTCCTTATGTGAATATCAATACTTCGGGTGAGTTAGTCTGTAATATAGTCGGTTTTTATTGAGCATATATGAATAAATGTGTTTGTGGTTCTGTTGGTTCTTGAATAGACCACTGAAGGGTCTTTCTTTGGGTTCCTGAATGTATTATGGTCAAATTTGATTACATCTTGTACAGATTGAATTGGTATACTTCTAATAAAACTCATATGATCACTGAAATTGCAAAAGTGTGTGGGATTGATTTCCAAAGAAAATCTTTATTTTATTTTCCTACAAAGTAGCCGTGTCCGAAGGTAAAACTTTGGGTATCGAAGCATCGGTAGGTAAGTGCCACAGTATGATAAGATTCTTCACCAATGGTTGTGTGTCTCTTTGTTGTACCCGACTGAGTACTTTATTGATGCCCACAAGTTGTTTGTTTTTCTCCCTCTATCAATATCAATGTCGTGAGCTTACTTTTAAGGGCGGCTATATGAAACCTTGAATGTAAGATCAAACTTGAGAATTTACCCATTCAGAGGCTAAAGTAAATTAAGAAACATCATAACAAAAAGTTCATGTGATTTCAGTTCGTTTTATCGTGTTTGCCTGTTCCATTGACCTTCAACAACAAAAAAATCCCAATGACACAACTTCTTTTGGTTGAAATCTTTCGGCATGTGCTTGGAGGTTTAGTTAAAGGCCACTTACCAATGATTTGGAGAAGTTTGGGTCTTTGAAAAATCGTCTATGGAGATTTAGGGTTTGAGAGAATTGGAAAAAGAGGTGAAAAGCCGTCTAAAATACCAATATATAGCTTGCAGTTATCGCATTTGCGAACAGGGGTTCGCATTTGCGAACCCTTTGGACTTGAGCAGTCATCGCAAATGCGATGAATTTTGTCGCATTTGCGACATATTGAAGTCTCGCATTTGTGACCAGAGTCTCGCATTTGCGAGATCTGAGGATGGCCCAGGACTTCGCATTTGCGAAGTCTGATCTCGCAAATGCGAGATCAGAGGCATGCCAACACTAGATTTTTGTTGTGATGAAATTTTCTAAGTTTTGACACTCTGTAGCCTACCCAAAACTCGCCTGAGCCCTCAAGGCTCCGAACCAAACATGCACGCAAGTCTAAAAATATCATAGGGACTTGCTCGTGCGATCAAATCATCAAAATAACATCAAAACTACAAATTTAATCTCAAAACTCAAGATTTTCTCAAGAACACTCAAATTCCTAACTTTTCAACCGGATATCCGAATCACGTCAAACCAACTTTGTTTCTCATCAAATTTCACATGTAGGATTTAAATATCATAACAAACTTGTTCCGGGCTCCGGAACAAAAATACGGGTCCGATACTAACCATTTCACATATTATTTTATTTCTTTATTTCTTGTAATAACCAGCAAAATAATTTTCTTGAAAATTGTTTTCTAAGGCTAGGGGCCTCAGAATTCAATTTCAGGCATACGCCCGAGTCCCATATTTTACTGCGGACCTCCCGGAATCGTCGAAATACAGATTCGGGTCCGTTTCCAAAAAATATTGACCAAAGTCAACTAAAACCAAATTTTAACTCTAGAAATTACTATTTCTCGTATTTTCACATAAAAGTTTTCCGGTTTCACGCCTGGACTGCGCACGCAAATCGAGGTAATCAAATTTAGTCTTATTAAGGCCTATGAGCCTAGAAGGGAGTCTTAATTTATAAGGTGACCCTTTTTGGGTCATCACAATCTCTCCCTCTTAAACAAACGTTTTTCCTCAAACGGACATAGAAAATTACTTGTTTTGGTACATAAGGTTGGGGATATCTAATTTGTATATCCGTCTTGGACTCCCAAGCAGTTGCCTCAACGGGCTGATCTCTCAACTGCACCCAAACTGAAGGATAACTCCTTTACTTGGAAAAACTACAAAGAGGAAATGTTATCCAACCATTGGAAGCATATTTGATAATTATTTAGAACTCAAAGATTGTGGCTTGTTATTCCTATCATTGTAAAAGTGCGGAGAAAGGTCAAGAAGAGTCCACTCTGAGGGAAGAGTGAGTTTTATTTTGAGGAATTCAAGAATTGAACATTCGCCAACCTCGTGAATATTTGTGGTGCCAAGAAAATAAGGACTTAGAGTCATCCAGCGTAGTTAAAAATATGGTTGAAATTGATTCTACTCCGGGGAAAATAAAGGATGTCAGAATTTCAGGGAGAATTGAATTTCGAAGGTTTGTCAGCCATTGATCATGCATTACAGATTTGTAGGCACTATCTCTATGGTGTTCCGTGTGAGGTTTTCACAGACCATTGCAGTCTTCAATACTTGTTCAAGCAAAAGGATCCTAATCAAAGACAGAGGAGATGGTTGGAGTTATTGAAAGATTATGACGTCACCTTCCAAGCATTTCTCAACATCGGACCTGTGTGGTAATACGAAAATTGAACTACACGAGTCAAGAAGGGATTACGAGGAGGAAAGCAAAAGTCATCCCATTTACAAGTTGGAAAGAATAATGGGGCAAAATAACATTTTTCACATGAAACCGAGAAGTGAAAAGTGGAGAAATTAGAGTTCGGCTTGATCATCGACCTATCATTCTCACCGTTCGTGGTCACAAGTTTGATTCCAAGTTAGGTGACCAAAATTTATTGCTCAAGTGGCGAGACAAATGATAAAATTAATTTGTGTCGTGCCTTGTCGTTAAGTGTGGCGCTCGGGTGGGAGCAACCCATTATTTCTCAAATTAACCAGTCGTTCTTAAAATTAGAATTGCTTCGTACAAGAAATATTTTATTATTACCATAATTATTATTATATTATTTATTTATTTAGTACAAGAGATATTTTATTAATTTATTTTGAATTGGAGTTCCCATTTGCGAACTGGACAGCTTCTGGGGGGGGGGGGGTT
>ML267550.1:43168-61013 GCA_005239495.1 Nicotiana undulata
TTCATTTTTCATAAAACTGAAAATTCCTTAGAGACCCAAAGAAAAACGGGCAATTTGAGTTCTCCCAACCCTCAAACTCTCAAATCTTCACTTGCAAGTGCAAACAATCAGGTATAATTGCTAAATCCTTCATTTTTCATAAAACTGAAAATTCCTTAGAGACCCAAAGAAAAACGGGCAATTTGAGTTCTCCCAACCCTCAAACTCTCAAATCTTCACTTGCAAGTGCAAACAATCAGGTATAATCGCTAAATCCTTGCATCATCATCATCATCATCATCATCATCATCATCATCTTCTTCTTCTTCTTCTTCTTCTTCTTCTTCTTCTTCTTCTTCTTCTTCTTCTTCAGTTTTCATAAAACTGAAAATTCCTTAGAGACCCAAAGAAAAACGGGCAATTTGAGTTCTCCCAACCCTCAAACTCTCAAATCTTCACTTGCAAGTGCAAACAATCAGGTATAATTGCTAAATCCTTCATTTTTCATAAAACTGAAAATTCCTTAGAGACCCAAAGAAAAACGGGCAATTTGAGTTCTCCCAACCCTCAAACTCTCAAATCTTCACTTGCAAGTGCAAACAATCAGGTATAATTGCTAAATCCT
The DNA here is from genome assembly GCA_005239495.1 of Nicotiana undulata. Lineage (NCBI taxonomy): Eukaryota > Viridiplantae > Streptophyta > Magnoliopsida > Solanales > Solanaceae > Nicotiana > Nicotiana undulata. The sequence goes on from ML267550.1 coordinate 43,773, forward strand.
TCATTTTTCATAAAACTGAAAATTCCTTAGAGACCCAAAGAAAAACGGGCAATTTGAGTTCTCCCAACCCTCAAACTCTCAAATCTTCACTTGCAAGTGCAAACAATCAGGTATAATTGCTAAATCCTTCATTTTTCATAAAACTGAAAATTCCTTAGAGACCCAAAGAAAAACGGGCAATTTGAGTTCTCCCAACCCTCAAACTCTCAAATCTTCACTTGCAAGTGCAAACAATCAGGTATAATTGCTAAATCCTTCATTTTTCATAAAACTGAAAATTCCTTAGAGACCCAAAGAAAAACGGGCAATTTGAGTTCTCCCAACCCTCAAACTCTCAAATCTTCACTTGCAAGTGCAAACAATCAGGTATAATCGCTAAATCCTTGCATCATCATCATCTTCATCATCATCTTCTTCTTCCTCCTCCTCCTCCTCCTCCTCCTCCTCCTCCTCCTCTTCTTCTTCTTCTTCGAGTAAAATTTTGTGCCTAAATTTTGAAATTGCTTTGCATTTCGTAGTTGTATGTGATGTTTATTGCATGATTTAGTGTCTTCTTCTTCTTCTTCTTCTTCTTCTTCTTCTTCTTCTTCTTCTTCTTCGATGGGTTCAAGTTTTTCTGTGCAAAAATGTTAGAAAACACAATTTCATATTGTCATTTTCTGGGTGAGGTTGGTTGAGAGTGTTAGTCCAACAATGTGTTAGGAATTTGGGAAAAATCTGAGTGCCCTTGGTTATTAGAAATAAGAGTAAAATTTTGTGCCTAAATTTTGAAATTGCTTTGCATTTCGTAGTTGTATGTGATGTTTATTGCATGATTTAGTGTCTAAAGACTGTTTGGGGTGTGTTGGGGGTGTTTAGAAGTGATTTCATGGAAGAAATTTCCATATTAGGGACTGTTCTAGGGTTGGGGACGACGGGTTCGCATTTGCGAAGGGGGGCTCACAAATGCGAACTCAAGCAGTTCGTACAGTCTTCGCAATTGCGAAGAAATTCTCGCAGTTGCGATATCTGGAGACTTCACATTTGCGTAGTAGAATGTCGCAAATGTGACATCTGGGAGGGACTGGGGACTTCGCATTTCAGAAGAAAAATGCCGCAATGCGACATCAGATAGCAACTGATGACTTTGCATTTGTGAAGAAAAATGTCGCAAATGCAACATCAGAGAGCGAGCACCTGTAGATTTTGAAATTTCTAAAAAATTTCTAAGTATTGTTTCAACTGTCCAATCACTCCTTTGGCATTTAAGATTCATTTTGCAACACATTTCATAGTTATATCCCGTTTTCATTACAATGTTTTGTTCGCATGCACATATACTGAAAATGAGTTCTAACTCTATTGCATCCTCGCCAGACAGTCTCATGGAGCTTGAGCCCAATTATGACGATTACTGATTCCAGTCACATGAGTGTCAAGAACGGTATTATCGAGCTAATCACAAAGAAGCTGCTCCCGGAAAGTGGGATAGTGATGGATAAAGTCGAGGAAAGCCTCCCTGAGTTCTACTAGAGGCTCGTAACTATGGGTTGGATCTGCTTCACCCTTCAGCCTTGCAGGGCAAATGAAAAATGGGTGAGGGAGTAATATGCTAATGTCCCTGCCATCAGTATGAGAAAGCCAAAGATGAGGATTCGAGAAAAGATGGTGCGTTTCTGGCAGAAGTTGTGAACAACATCTATCACCTCCCTGACCATGATATGGATCCATTCCGTGCAAGAGATCGTCTTCCAGGGCATTGGTTGGCCTCCCAATTATGTCCGGGTGTGGATGTCCCTTTGGCCGTGGATAAGAAAGGAATCACATCCCAAGAGTTTACGGCTGAAGCTAAGATATGGCTAGCCATCGTATGCAATTGTATCTCTCTGGTGTCCAACATATGGAATGTGCGCATACTGAGAGCCCTGATGGTAGCTTGTATCCTTGATGGCACTCCACTCAACGTTGGTGAGATCTTCGTGTAAAGACCCGTAGAATCCTTAACCAAAAACGATGCCCAGTAAGATCCCCATGTTGAAATAGCCGTAGAAATTCTTAGGTTCGGACCTCTTAGGAGTGAAAAGTACCCCCTGACTTAGAGGAAGAAAATTCGTGGAGGGATGCGGATCTGCGGTCCATTATGCGGTCGCATATCAGGTATGCAGACCGCATAATGGCCGCATAGCTGGACAATTTGCTGTCCATTTTGAGGGCAACTGTGCGGCCAAAAATGCGATCGCATTTCGTGTATGTGGGCCGCATAGTTCGTCGCAAATTTGCACTTGAGTTTTGCAGAGGGTGTTATGCGGTGCACTATGTGACCGCATAACAGGTATGCGGACCACATAGTTTTCGCATACTTGGGCAGTTTCCTTTTTCTTTTTCGCCCAGTTGAGACCAGTTATGCGGCAGGTTTGCGGACCACATAACCGAAATGCGATCGCATTTCGGACCGCAAACCTGCGTCGGGGCACCCATTTTCTAATTTTAAAAACCCTACCCCCAGACTTATATAACACCCATTCCCCATCGTTTTAGCCATTTCCTGATAATTTAGAGTGATAAGAGAGTGGGTTATAGAGAGAGAAGGTCCCAACCCCCTCCAATTGATCCTCCATCACCACTCAAGTTATGAACTAATCCAGAAGGGCACCAATTTCTTCCCTCTAAGAGGTAAGCTTCTACCACACCAACCTTAATTTCCATATTTTAGTTAAAATGGACCATGGATAGGTTAGTTCATGGGAATGGGGATGGAAACCGTACTTGCATGTAACCAAGTAATCCTAAACTAGTCAAGGGAAATAGGTTATAGTAATCTTTCACTAAAAAGGGGACCATGCAATCTTAATGAGCGCCTAATGTTTGATACAATGCTCAAGTAAGCTCAAGCCATGATCATTATTCCTAATTATGGGTTCAATTCTACATTGTGAATTAGATTGAAGGTGCTAAAAGGGTCCGGTGGATTGTGGTATAAATTAAGGGAAAACCCCAAATCGAGGTATGTATGGCTAACTCTAATCTTCATGGAATAAAATAGTTGGTGCCAAAAATGCACAATATGATTTCCCTTGTTTGATTCTCTAAAGAGTAAATGGGTTCTGTGTGTTAAGTCGCGAAACTCTTGCTTTCAGGTCATTCTATGTTACGACCATGTCATTATGCTATTTGAATGTATGAAATGTGATCACTACGCTCCTTCTTTTACTATGTGTACGACTCCTCTTATGTGATGGTTTTGGTCGAGGTGAAAGATGAATATATGATATGGTTGGAGAAAGGAATGTAACCTAAAAGGTCAAATAGGCCCAAGTGCCAAGAATTGTAAACTAAAGGATAAGAAGAAATGTGAACTAAAAGATTTAAAAAGGATATCGTTATGTCCTAGAGTGAGATGGCTTAGCCGATCGGGCGGAGATCGGACTCCATGATGTACACATGGTGGTAATTATGAAAGTATGATATTGATGATGTCTCATTGTTCCAAGTGGAATGGCTTAGCCGGTCGTGCGGAGATCGGACTCCGTGTGATAACGACACGGTAGTAATAATGAAAGTATGATAATGATGATGTCCCACTGGTTCAAATGAGATGGCTTAGCCGATCGGGCGGAGATCGGACTCCGTGTAATAAGGACACGGTGGTATATTGATGTCTCACTTAGGATGGCTTAGCCGGTCGGGAAGAGACCAGACTCTGTGTGACAACAACACGGTGGTATATTAATAATAATAGCACTTGACTTTAAAAGACTATTAACCAAAAGATGGCAAAACTGATAAGAAAAACATGGTGACTCTTATTGGTGCTTTTCCCCTACTTTTGTGAATTTGTTATATGAAGTCTCTATTTGTATCATTACATGTGTGATGTTTATTCTATCTAGAGTAGAGTTTGTTCATACATACTAGTACTATTCAATGGTACTAATGTCCCTTTTGCCGGGGGCGCTACATCGTCTTATGGATGTAGGTGGCCCTGTAGTTGGTAGCGTCGAGCGTCGATAGTGGTGCCCTCTCCTCCTCCTTACAGCAGTTCTGGTGAGCCCCATTTTCTCCCGGGGCCGTGCGTAAATTTATGTTGATCTCTTTTGTATATGTTGTTCTATTTCAAGGTATAGCCGGGGCCTTGTCACCGGCAAGATTATGTCCATCTTCCTTATTTTCTAGAGGCTCCGTAGACACCCATGTGGGTCATATATGTGTTGGGTAGTTGTTGTGTTAACTCGTAACCGTAATCCCATATCTTAAATATTGTAGTCAGTATGTATGTATTTGGGAGACCCAAATGTTGGTATCAGTACATAAGAAAGAATGGGCTAATATCATGTATGCATGCTTTTGATTTGTCTCCTGCTAACTCAGTAAATAATGTTGCGCCATAATCTTGGGAAGTAAGTGAGTCGGGTAGGAAAGGCTAATCAGGCTTGCTTGACCTGGTTCACTCGGTTAAGCGCCGACTGCATCCCCCAGGGTTAGGGCGTGACAAACTTGGTATCAGAGCCTAAGGTTTTAAAGTGTCCTAGGATGTCTCGGAGTCGTGCCTAGTAGAGCTCTTCTTATCGGTGTGTTGTCGACCACATCTATAATTAGGGGGCTGCTTGGGCATTTAGGAATACTACCCTTCATTGTTATTCTGTATCGTGCGATGGAGTGAAAAGTGAGGTTGTCTCTCTCTAACTCGTGCATTATTTTAACTTTCAGTAAATGACACCCAGGAAGAAAGCGCGACTCGGCCAACAGGCCAATGCCACCCCAGGAGTGGCCATTGATTCCCAATTGAATGATGCGGGTGAGAATAATTCCCCGACTATGAATCAGCCTGACTCCTCCATTCCAGGTCGGACCATCCCAATTCCTACTCCAGCGGAGGGTGCCACAATCCCTCCCGCTGATATCCCTGATCCTCCTCCAGCCCCAACTTCCGGCCTCGGTATTTCTGACAGGGATCTTAGGGGAGCTATCCAGATGCTGACTCAGTTGCTGGCTTCTCAAGCCCAGAGGTCAAATGTTGCCCCCACATCCTCTAGCGGGTAAGGAGATTCTTCCAGTTCCAGGGTTAACATGTTCCTTCAGTTAGCCCCTCTAGAGTTCACAGGTACCGACCCCGAGGCCGACCCTCAAGATTTTATTGATGAGATGCACAAGACCCTCCGAGTTATGTGTGCTACTGAAACAGAGTGAGTAGAGTTGGCCTCCTATCGTCTGAAAGGGGCGGCATATTCTTAGTTTGAGATGTGGGAGGATTCCCGTGAGGAGGGGAGCCCTCTGACGAGGTGGAGGGAGTTTGCAGATGCCTTCATAGACCATTTATTGCCCGCCAAGATTAGGGCAGCTCGTGCTTTAGAGTTTGAGGTCCTCAAACAAGGTAATAGAAGTGTGTGGGAATATCATATGGAGTTTGTGCACTTGTCCAAGTATGTTGTTCATATGATGCCAACTATGGAGGCTAGAGTTCGTCGGTTTGTGCAGGGCCTTGGTCCCTTGGTTATCAATGAAGCTGCCACAACCACTCTACATTCTGACATGAATTATGGGAAGATTGTGGGATTCGCCCAGGCTACAGAGGCTCTAAAGTTGAAGCTAGGGATGGATCTAGAAGGTGGTAGTAGGGCCCAGTCAGCGGGCAACCTTGGGAGTTCATTCGGAGGTGGGAGATCAGTTCCTCGAGATGGGTCATCAGGGCCACCCCAGTCTTATGTTCAGTCCTCAGCTAGTGCCCCACCAATAGGACATCATCATCATCAGCAGGGAGGTCGCTTTGGGTCCAGTTCAGGTAGCAGGAGGTTCCATCAGCCGGGTCAATCAGGAGGGAGATTCCAGCAGCAGCGGAGGGACCCATGCCCTAATTGTGAGAGGTTTCATTCTGGGCCCTGTTACTTAGACCGGCCGGTATGTTATGGGTGCGGGATGAGAGGCCATATTCAGAGAGACTGTCGTACCTCCAGCCAGGGAGCAGGTAGGGGCACCGCTCAGCCATCCAGTTCTTCAGCTGCTACATCTTCAGCACATCCTTCAGCCCGCGGCCCTCCAGCACCAGCAGGGCGCAGTGCAGCTAGGGGTGGAGCACGGGGTCAAGGAGGTGAGTGGTCGTCAGAGTGCAGAGGCTTCTCCAGATGTGGTCACAGGTATTTTGACTGTTCAATCTCATGACGTGTATGCCATTATTGATCCCGGGTCTTCTTTATCATATGTCACTCCTTTTATTGATTCAAGCTTTGGGATAGAATCAGAACATCTTCATGAGCCGTTCTCAGTATCTACTCCGGTTGGTGAATCTATTACGGTCGCGCGGGTCTATAGGAACTGTGTTGTCACAGTGCGTGGTCAGAATACCATGGCCGATCTTATTGAGCTAGGAATGATTGATTTTGATGTAATAATGGGAATGGATTGGCTTTATTCATGCTTTGCCAAACTCGACTGCTGAACCAGAATTATGAGGCTTGAGTTTCCTAATGAGCCAGCTATTGAGTGGGATGGGAATGATGTTATGCCAAGAGGTAGGTTTATTTCCTACCTTAAGGCCTCAAAGATGATCAGGAAGGGGTGTATCTAACATCTGGTCCGAGTTGCGGACACCACCTCTGAGGTTCCTGCTCCCGAGTCCGTGCCTATTGTGAATGAGTTCCTGGATATCTTTCCGGATGAGCTCCCTGGGATCCCTCCAGACAGGGGGATTGATTTTGGGATTAATGTATTTCCAGGCACGCAACCGATATCTATTCCACCCTACAGGATGGCACCAACGGAATTGAAGGAGTTAAAAGAGCAACTGAAGGATCTTCTAGAAAAGGGTTTCATTCGGCCAAGTGTGTCGCCTTGGGGCGCACCAGTTCTTTTTGTCAGAAAGAAAGATGGGTCGCTGCGAACGTGTATTGATTACTGGCAGCTCAACAAAGTCACAATAAAAAACAAATACCCATTGCCTCGGATAGATGATTTATTCGATCAATTTCAAGGTGCTAGGTTCTTTCCAAAAATTGAATTGTGGTCCGGGTATCATCAACTAAAGATAAGGGAGAAAGATATTCCTAAGACCGCCTTCAGGACTCGATATGGGCACTTTGAATTCTTTGTAATGTCTTTTGGGCTAACCAACTCCCTAGCAACTTTCATGGACCTTATGAATCGGGTCTTCAAGTCATTTTTTGACTCTTTTGTGATAGTCTTCATCGACGATATCTTTGTATACTCGCGAAGTCAGGAAGATCATGCTAATCACCTCAGGTCAGTTCTGCAGACTCTTCATCAGCACCAATTATATGCAGAGTCCTTGAAATGTGAATTTTGGCACAAATCAGTTACCTTTTCAGGCCATGTTGTCTCCAGGGAAGGGATTCAGGTTGATCCCCATAAGATTGCAGCATTAAGGGATTGGCCTAGACCAACGACCCCGACAGAGATTCGCAGTTTCTTGGGTTTAGCTGGATATTATAAGAGGTTTGTGGAAGGATTCTCTACTCTCACCTCCCCATTGACAATACTGACGCAAAAAGCGGTCAAGTTCCAGTGGTTCGATGCTTGTGAAAGGAGTTTCTAGGAATTGAAAGCAAGATTGACTTCGCCGCCGGTGTTGACCTTGCCAGAAGGTGCAGAGGGGTTTGTGGTGTATTGTGATGCTTCCAGGGTTGGTCTTGGGTGTGTGTTGATGCAATGTGGTAAGGTTATAACATATGCTTCAAGGCATCTTACGAATCACGAAAAGAATTATCCGACGCATGATTTGGAGCTTGCAGCAGTTGTTTTTGCATTAAAAATCTGGCGGCACTATCTTTATGGGGTCCATGTGGACGTGTTTACATACCACAAAAGTCTCCAATATCTATTCAAGCAGAAGGAATTAAACTTGAGGCAAAGGAGGTGGCTGGAGTTGCTTAAAGATTATGATATGGATATCTTATATCATCCAGGGAAAGCTAATATGGTGGCAGACGCTCTTAGTCGGAAATCTATGGGTAGCTTGGCTCACTTGGAAGTAGATCAAAGGTCATTGGCACGAGAAGTTCACCAGTTGGCCAGTCTGGGAGTTTGTCTTACGGACTCTGATGAAGGAGATGTTATAGTACGTAACAGAGCAGAATCATCACTTGTGGCGGAAGTCAAAGAAAATCAATACAATGATCCAGCATTAGCGCGGCTAAAAGAGGCAATTCTTAATCATAGAACCACAACTTTTTCGCTTTGCAAGTATGACAGTGTCTTGCAGTGCCAAGGATGATTATGTGTCCCAGATATGGATGACCTTCGGGAGAGGATAATGGTAGAGGCTCATAACTCTAGATATTCCGTACCCCCAGGTTCTACGAAAATGTACCACGACCTCAAGGAAGTTTATTGATGGAATAACATGAAGAGGGGTGTTGCGGACTTTGTGGCTAAGTGCGCGAGCTGTCAGCAAGTAAAGGCCGAACATCAAAGGCCCGGTGGGTTGGCGCAGCTTATATAAATACCGATGTGGAAGTGGGAAATGATCAATATGGATTTTGTGGTAGGATTACCTTGTACTCCGCGCAAGTTTGACTCAATTTGGGTAATAGTGGATCAACTCAATAAGTCAGCACATTTCTTGCCAGTTAAGTCCACCGACACTGCAGAACAATATGCTCAGTCGTATATCAAGGAAATAATCAAGCTCCACGGCACTCCAGTTTCCATTATCTCGGATCGAGGGGCCCAAATTACAGCAAAGTTTTGGAAGAAATTTCAGCAAGGTTTGGGGACGCAGGAAAATCTCAGCACAACTTTCCACCCGCAAACTGACGGACAAGCAGAGCGGACTATCCATACGCTTGAGGACATGTTACGAGCTTGTGTGCTTTATTTTAAAGGTAGATGGGATGATCATTTTCCACTTATAGAATTTTCTTACAACAACAGTTTCCATGCCAGTATTCAGATGGCACCATTTGAGGCTTTGTACGGTAGGAGGTGTAGGTCACTGATTGGGTGGTTCGAGGTTGAAGAGGCCGAATTGTTGGGATCGGATCTCGTGCATCAAGCTTTGGAGAAGGTTAGAATAATAAAGGAGCGGTTAAAAACTGCTCAGAGCTGTCAGAAATCTTATTCGGACGTTCGTCGCAGGGATTTGGAGTTCCAAGAGGATGATTGGGTGTTCTTGAAGGTATCTCCCATGAAGGGGATCATGCGGTTTGGAAAGAAAGGGAAATTGAGTCCAAGATATGTCGGGCCCTATAGAATCGCTCAAAGGGTAGGACAAGTGGCATATAGGCTGGAGTTTCCCCCTGAAATGTCATGGTGCACCCAGTGTTTCATGTGTCCATGTTAAAGAAAGTGATTGGAGACCCGTCTGCCATCGTGCCGGTTGAGACCATTGGGGTTAACAAAGAATTGTCGTATGAGGAAGTTCCCGTTGCTATCCTCGATAGGCAGGTCCGTAAGTTGAGAAACAAGGAAATCACATCGGTTAAGTATTATGGCGGAATCAGCAAGTCGAATAAGCTACTTGGGAAGCGGAGAATGAAATGAAAAAGAAGTACCCTCATTTAATTGAATAAATCAGGTAATAGTTTATGAAGTCGTCATCTCGAAATAATTACATTTCTTGTCATATTGTGTAGAGCCACCCCATTTCCCTAATCATTCGTTCTCTTATAACTCCTTAATTTGTGTTGTATTTATGTGTTATTGTGTTAACTGATTATGTGAAGTTCGTGGAAATGTGTTTCGGGGGCTCTCTGACAAGTGGATAGGCCTAATTACAAGGGAAACTCTGGCAAAAGTTTTAGAAAAATTGGGAGTTAGTTAAATTTGGGGGCTGACATATAGTATTTTCAAACCCAAGTAATTCCCCGATCCTCATTCGAGGACGAATGATCTTAAGTGGGGGAGGATGTAAAGACCCGTAGAATCCTTAACCAAAAACGATGCCCAGTTAGATCCTCATGTTGAAATAGCCGTAGAAATTCTTAGGTTTGGACCTCTTAGGAGTGAAAAGTACCCCCGGATTTAGAGGAAGAAAATTCGTGGAGGGATGCCGATCTACGGTCCACTATGCGGTCGCATATAAGGTATGCAGACCGCATAATGGCCGCATAGCTAGACAATTTGCTGTCCATTTCGAGGGCAACTGTGCGGCCCAAAATGCGATCGCATTTCGTGTATGCGGGCCGCATAGTTCGTCGCAAATTTGCACTCGAGTTTTGCGGAGGGAGTTATACGGTGCACTATGCAACCACTTAACAGGTATGCGGACCGCATAGTTGCCGCATACTTGGGCAGTTTCCTTTTTCTTTTTCGCACAGTTGAGACCACTTATGCGGCAGGTTTGCGGACCGCATAACCGAAATGCGATCACATTTCGGACCGCAAACCTGCGTCGGGGCACCTATTTTCTAATTTTAAAAACCCGACCACCAGACTTATATAACACCCATCCCCCATCTTTTAGCCATTTCCTGATAATTTAGAGTGAGAAGAGAGTGGGTTATAGAGAGAGAAGGTCCCAACTCCCTCTAATTGATCCTCCATCACCACTCAAGCTTGGGACTAATCCAGAAGGGCACCAATTTCTTCCCTCTAAGAGGTAAGCTTCTACCACACCAACCTTAATTTCCAGGTTTTAGTTAAAATAGACCATGGATAGGTTAGTTCATGGGAATGGGGATGGAAACCGTACTTGCATGTAACCAAGTAATCCTAAACTAGTCAAGGGAAATAGGTTAGAGTAATCTTTCACTAAAAAGGGGACCATGAGATCTTAATGAGCGCCTAATGTTTGATACAATGCTCAAGTAAGCGCAAGCCATGATCATTATTCCTAATTATGGGTTCAATTGTGCTACATTGTGAATTAGATTGAAGGTGCTATAAGGGTCCGGTGGATTGTGGTAGAAATTAAGGAAAAATCCCAAATCGAGGTATGTATGGCTAACTCTAATCTTCATGGAATAAAATAGTTGGTTCCAAAATTGCACGGTATGAATTCCCTTGTTTGATTCTCTAAAGCGTAAATGGGTTCTTTGTGTTAAGTTGCGAAACTCTTGCTTTCATGTCATTCTATGTTACTACCATGTCATTATGCTATTTGAATATATGAAATGTGATCATTGTGCTCCTTCTTTTACTATGTGTACGACTCCTCTTATGTGATGGTTTTGGTCGAGGTGAAGGATGAATATATGATATGGTTGGAGAAAGGAATGTAACCTAAAAGATCAAATAGGCCCAAGTGCTAAGAACTGTAAACTAAATGATGAGAAGAAATGTGAACTAAAGGATTAAAATGATATGAGATGTGAACTAAAAGATTTAAAAATGATATGGTTATGTCCTAGAGTGAGATGACTTAGCCGATCGGGCGGAGATCGGACTCCATGATGTACACATGGTGGTAATTATGAAAGTATGATATTGATGATGTCTCATTATTCCAAGTGGGATGGCTTAACCGATCAGGAGGAGATCGGACTCCGTGTGATAACGACACGGTGGTAATAATGAAAGTATGATAATGATGATGTCCCACTGGTTCGAATGATATGGTTTAGCCGATCGGGCGGAGATCGGACTCTGAGTAATAACGACACAGTGGTATATTTATGTCTCACTTAGGATGGCTTAGCCGGTAGGGCAGAGACCGGACTCCGTGTGACAACGACACTGTGGTATTTAAATAATAATAGCACTTTACTTTAAAAGACTATTAACCAAAAGATGGCAAAACGGGATAAGAAAAACATGGTGACTCTTATTGGTGCTTTTCCCCTACTTCTGTGAATATGTTATATAAAGTCTCTATTTGTATCATTACATGTGTGATGTTTATTCTATCTAGAGTAGAGTTTGTTCATACATACTAGTACTATTCAATGGTACTAACGTCCCTTTTGCCGGGGGCGCTACATCGTCTTATGGATGTAGATGGCCCTGTAGCTTGTAGCGCCGAGCGTCGATAGTGGTGCCCTCTCCTCCTCCTTACAGCAGTTCTAGTGAGCCCCATTTTCTCCTGGGTCCGTGTGTAAATCTATGTTTCTCTCTTTTGTATATGTTGTTCTATTTCAAGGTATAGCCGGGACCTTGTCGCTGGTAGGATTATGTCCATCTTCCTTATTTTCTAGAGTCTCCGTAGACACTCATGTGGGTCATGTATGTGTTGGGTAGTTGTTGGGTTAACTCGTAATTGTAGTCCCATCTCTTTAATATTGTAGTCAGTATGTATGTAATTGGGAGACCCAAATGTTGGTATCGGTACATAGGAAAGAATGGGGTAATATCATGTATGCATGCTTTTGATTTGTCTCCTGCTAACTCAGTAAATAATGTTCCGCCATAATCTCGGGAAGTAAATGAGTCAGGTAGGAAAGGCTAATCAGGCTTGCTTGACTGGGTTCACTCGATTAAGCGCCGGTCGCGTCCGCCAGGGTTGGGGCGTGACACTTCGTCAATGAGATAAAAGAGTATCTGCATCTGAACGGTACATCATTTCTATTCCCATCTCTTATTACTGAGCTGTGCCAACTGGCTGGGGTTGAGGAGGATCCTGGGGACAACTGGGTAGAGCTGGGTAAGCGTATCCACCCCTTGAAGAAGAGATGAGAGGGTGGAGCTGTCAAGAGCAAGAAGAGAAAAGTGGGATTGCCTCCTCAGGCCGAGCAGGTTAGTCAACCTTTTTCTTCATCAGGTGGACCTTTTGCTATGCTTTTCGAGGAGATGTGGCAGGTTCGCGAGCTGGTATCTCGACTTCCACAGGGAACGTGGGAAATATCTGAGGGACCCTCTATGTATATTTCACAGAAGGACTTCAAGAAGTACCTTGATGATCAGAAGAAACAGGGGGCTCATTTGAAGCAGCTGGAGAAAACGTACACAAATTCGTCCACGACACATAGTGGTTTGAGCACCTCTCATGCCAAACTGGCAAGTGCACATGCCCGGATGAAGAAAAGGGAGAAGAAAAGAGATAAGTTCTTCACTCGCCTGCGGAAGGGTGTGAAGGGGTTGTTTAAGGTTCTAAAGCCTCAAAAGCCACTACCATCGACTGAGCCGGAGGAAGATAATGATGTTACAGCTCCCTGGTCCGAGGAGGAGAGAGAAGAGGGTGCGGCGGAGTCTGACAGTGAGGGAAGTACTTGAGGCAATATTCAGAGAACACCACTCACCATTTTACTTTATTTGTTAGATTTCAAGTTGGGTGGTTTCTCTGAATAACTATGAATAGGATGTAAATTTTGTTTTCTTGTGGATTGATATTAGGATTTGTCTTTGTTTTCCAACGACGATTTAGTTTGTTTCTATTTTTTTAGGTGAGTTGGTATGTTTTTCTTTGTTTATTAAGCGAAACTACTTTGTTTCCATGCGGATGGTTATGTAGTATATATATGTGGTATGTTTATCCTATTCTTTGTTACTGGGTGGTGATATACTTGACAACCGGTTGATCTTTTTGGAACAATTTGTTTCGATTCTTTCCAGTGATGGATAGCTTCATGACTTTCTTTAGAGAATTAGTCTTGTGGTGTAGATATAATTTGTTAATTTAGAAAGAATGAGTGGTTTAAGTTGAGATGGTGCCTATAGGCTAAATTTGTGGCATGTTTGGTGCCAACATGATTTACCTCGGCGTATGAATTCTTGATCCTTTTTTAAAAAGAAATGGTTGAAGTAGGGATTATTATCAAACAATAATCTGTATGAATTCTTGCATTTATATTCACAAAATAGTTTCCCAGGCTATATGTGGTTCCCTTTGAGATGCACTAGTTTCAATTGGGTCTTGGGTTTGTTTTCCACTTGAATTTTCGTGTTCCATGAGTGGGGTGATTTATTGGAAAGTTCTCATGCGTTATCTGTGGTTTAGAACTTGACCGGAATGTGCCCCAAGACGAAAATCTAGACTAACTTGGTTTAAATTATGGTATCAGGCCTTCCTTGGGCTGCCATGGAGTCAGGATTTCCCATTAGTGCATATTTTCCTTAGCCTGCCATAGGCAACCAAGTTACAAGTTTTATGAGTAGTGGGTTGGGTCGTGTCCCTGCCTCGGCTTATGACACGACCTTGGCCTTTGTCCCTATTAGGACTATTGTTGTGGGAGAAAAGCACGTATTCTCGCTATTTGCGAGAGAATAGAAGTGTTCTATTAGTGTTGGAGATAACAAGAACCGCACGATAGAGTATAATATAAGTGAAATTGTTCCTAACTTCATATCCTCTGAGAGATAAGTACAGACGTCTCCGTACTGATCCTTCAGACTCTATTAATCTTGTTCATAAATTGTGAGACCTAAGTAACTGTAAGGACCCGATCAGTCATTTTGAGAATGTAAGCTCTGTTCGGTGGCGTAAGGTCATGAACAACTTCACATTGTGTATTTCGACATGCGTGCATGGTTGGATTCAATTACCGGATGGTCCCGAGTTGACTTGGAAGAAGGATTTTAGTTTTGGAAGCTTAAGCGGTGAGATTTGACCGGATGCGTTTGGGTAATGTCAACAACTTCGTTTGAGTTTGGGTAAGCTTAAGGTTGGATGAGTTTTGGGTAATGTCAAAAGCTTCGTATGGTGATTTTTGACTTAGGCACGCGCCCAGAATTAGTTTTTGAGGTCCGTAAAGTAATTTGAGGTGATTCGGCGAAAGTAGGAAAATTGTAACGACCAAACCGGTCATTTTGCATATTAAGATCAAGTTTCCTTAAATGAAACCTTCCATAGAGGCTATTCGTTCTATACAACTCGCGGGAGCGGGTGGTTCAGGATTTGGGAATGATTCGTATGGTTTAGGAACACTTGGTTCCTTAAGGTTGGCCTACTTGGCCAAGTTTGACTTCGGTCAACATTTCGAGCAAACGACCTGAGAATCGAGTTCTGACAGCTCCAGTAGCTCCGTATAATAATTTTGGACTTGGGCGTATGTTCGTCTTGGGTTTATGATGACCCGGAAGCATTTCGGCGCCCGAAATGGAAATCAGGATTTCCTTATCTTTGAAATTTGGGTTGGGACGTGAATTTATGCTATCGAGGTCCGAATGGAATTCCGGGATCAAGAATAGTTCTGTATAGTCATTTATGACTTGTTTGTAAAATTTGAGGTCATTCCGAGTAGTATAGACCCATTCGGCGCAATGATATGAATTCTAGAGTTCTTAAAGTCTTAAGTTTGAATTCAAGGGGTTTGGAGGGTGATTTCAAGTTCTAGTGATGTTTTGAGTGTTCCGTGAGCTCGAGCGAGTCCGTCATATGATTTGGGACTTGTTGGTATATTTTGTCGGAGGCTCGGGTGGGCCCAGGGGCTTCCCAGACCCCCGCACGGGGCCAAAAACTAGCAAAATCCACTGCTGGTGTGGCTGCTTCTGGTGTGACTGCACCTGCGATTTACTAGTCGCAGGTGCGAGACCGCAACTGCAGTCCCAGCCTCGCAGGTGCGGAAAACCCGTAGACCCCTCTACCTCCGCAGGTGCGGACTTGTGCCCGCTGGTGCGAGTCTGCTGGTGCGGACTTCCCCTCGCAAGTGCGACCCCAGCTCCCAGGCCCAGCCTCCGCAGGTGCGGCCAATTCTTCGCAGGTGCGGGACCGCACCTGCGGTCCCAAAATCGCAGGTGCGAGAATCCCTGTGGGCAGCCTATATTTAAGTTCCAAACACGGGTCTTCTTCATTTTTCAACCATTTCACCTCCATTAGAGAGTTCTAGGAGCTTCAAGAACCTGCTCTTGACCCAAATTCAGTAGAGGTAAGTAAATTCTTTTCATTTATCTAGTTTCATACATGAATTAACAAAGAAATCAACTGCTAATTCTTGGAAAAATCTAGATTTTGGGTTGTAAATGGGATTTTGGAAAATTAGTGAATTACCCCTTCTTAGCCACTGAATTCATAAATAAATTATGTAATTACGATTAGGGCTGTTCATTTGGATCGGATATCCGAAATCCGAACCGATCCATTCAATTTTGGATTTCGAATTTTGGATTGGACCGGATTTCGGATTGTGTTTATAAAAACTTCGAATTTCGGATCGGATTCGGATTGGTATATTTTAATCCGATCCGATCCGATCCGAAATCCGAAATTAGTAAGCAATGTATAAATACTACACTTTAATTTCGGATAGTCAGTACTTTCTTTACATCTTCCTCCAAGTTATTACCTTTACAATTGCTAGAGTTAGCTATATTGGCACCATAGTACTCTCATAATTGTATAAACATGAATTTTTCTTAATGCATTGCCTCTTTTACAAAGAAAATATACATATTAGTTTGCAACATTGAGGCATTTACGATCCGAAATCCGATCCGATCCAAACTTTAAAATCCGAATCCGATCCGATATAATTCGGATCGGATTCGGATTGCATTTTCTAGAATCCGAAATCCAAAATCCGAATCCGAAATGTGCTAAATCCGATCCAATCCGATCCGTGCACAGCCCTAATTACGATCCTTAGGCTACGAGTAATTTAATCCTTCAAGAATTTTCAAAATCCGAAAGCGTGGGCCCGAGATCGAAATTTAAAAAATCGCCAAGAATGTTAAATTTTAGGAATTCTTGCTAATTATCCTTCTTGAACCTTAAATTGATTCAATTATGCTATGTTTGGCTAGTTGTGAACCGTCAAGAGTAGTTTCAGAATTTCGGGCGCATCTTTTGATCCAATCCTTGGTCCGAGGAGTGCTTCTATCGAGGTGAGTCTCCTTTCTAACCTCGTAAGAGGGAAATTGTCCCTCTAGGTAACCTTGCTTGCTATGTGATCTTGTTTGGGGGCTACGTACGCACCGAGTGACGAGAGTTCGTACGTAGTGGCTATTACTGCTTCGCTGGGTAGTTAGGACACATCATGCTCATTGTTTTCCCCTGTTGTAGCGTAGATATGACTTGTATAATTTTGTGATTGGTATTGTTGTCTTTGAACGTTGTGATACTTGGCTTGATTTAAGTGTGATAAGAGAATCACGGGATGGGATGGGGCCGTACGCCACGACAGATTGATGATTGATTATATTATGGGATCGGTGCGTACGCCACGATAGAGTGATGATTGATTATATTATGGGATCGGGTCGTACGCCACGACGAGATTGAAACTACCAGGGTGGGATCGGGTCGTACGCCACGACGAGATTGAGACTACCAGGGTGGGATCGGGCCGTACGCCACGGCGGATACCAAACTTGTTTGATTTGAGATTGTTATTTGATGCCGGATTGATGTACTTGATTATTTGTTTTACTTGCCTACAATTGTCTTTACATCCTGCTTACTTTACGACTGTTGGACCCTAGTGAGTATCGAGTCGACCTCTC
>MDKH01240391.1:0-30864 GCA_005239495.1 Nicotiana undulata
GGTGTTATTGTTTAGGTTTAGTGCTAAGTTTTGTTTGCATGTGTACTTCTAAGTGGTGCTCCTCTTGGATATTTTTGGATTTCCGATAATTTTAAGGTAAAGGAAATTTGGGGATGTTGAATTTCAAAGATGTGGGTATAGTTTAATAGGGCATCATGTATTTTATTCTTCATCTGTCATTTTCTGTTTTTCATTTATAACAGTGCTGTCCCTTTTCCATTTTTAATTATTTAATTAACAATGTTTTTAATTATTTTATCCTTCATGTATGCTCTGATTTTTTGTTTTTTAAGTAGGACAATGTGGTCCCTTATCATGTTTTATAATCTGTTATCCCTTTTAAGTAGGACAATGTAGTTGTACTTTTTTATTCTTTACTGCAACTTGGAAATTAGTTTGATAAGTGGTCCCCTCAAATGTTTGCAGGGTATAAAATGGTTAAAGTTGACTTACTCTTCAATCATGGTGGTGATTGGATAAGGGAACCACATCTACTATACTCTAAGAAATTGGTTCACACTTGACCTGGGTATGATTCTGATATTTTATCTTTCATTGACATAGTAGTGAGTACACTACAGAGTTAGGATTTGTAGGTATTCAGCAGCTTATTGTAACTGCTCCTTCTGGAAAATACTATGAAATAGAGGGGGATGATGGGATTAGGAAGTTATTGTCCCTTGTTTCTGAAGTGTATCGTATCATTAACATATATGCAGTAGATGAATCTGAGCCTTCTGTAGAAGTTCCCAATATTGTCCAACATACTGAATTATTTTTTTCTGTAGTTAATGAGGTTGGTACTGATTGTAGCGAGAATGAGAGTGAGAGTGATCATGCAGCTGGTTCTGATTGTCCAGAATATGACTCTAAAGAGTTGGAGTTTATTGCTACTCAAAAGAAAAGAAATATTACTGTGGGTCTAGAAGATTACAAAGAATTATTCAAGGGTATGTCCTTCAAGGACATACCAGAAGCAAGGAAGTGCATTAAACTTTATTGTTTGTCCAATAAGGTAGAGTTAGAGGTTGTTAAAAGTGATAAGCATAGGTTGAGATATGAATGTATTCCAGGGTGTCTATTTGTATGTCATATTTTTGAGGAAAAAGGTTTTCCTGGAGTGAAAATCAAAACTCTAAATCCTGAACATGAGTGTGGTCCGTCATATGACAACTCTAGGGTTGATTACACTATTATAGCTCATTATTTCAAGAAAAAATTACAAGATAATCCAAAGTTTAAGGTAAAGGAAATGAGGAATGATTTAAAAGAAGCTTTTGAGTTAAATGCCAGTAAAGGAAAGTGCAAGAGAGCTAAAAGGATGGTTTTGGAAATTTTAGAGGGTAGCTTTACAGATGGTTACAAGAAATTAGAGGCTTACGCTAATGAACTTAGAGACTCAAATCCAGGAAGTGATGTTGTAATCAATCTATCTAATGAGGCATTTGCCGAAGGTAAAAGAAAATTTCTTAGAATGTATATTTGCTTCAAGGCAATGAAGATGGGATTTAAGGAAGGTTTGAGACCGTTCATTGGATTAGATGGTACATTCCTTAAGGGAAAAGCCAAGGGACAATTACTGATAGATGTTGGTCAAGTTAATATGAACCACTTTTATCCTTTAGCTTGGGCAATTGTAGATAAAGAGACGAAAAGAACTTGGAATTAGTTCTTGGAGCTATTGCAACATTCATTGGAACTCCAGATAGGTGAAGACATAACATTCATGTCGGATATGCAAAAGGTACTTTATTTCTGTCTCAAATAATTTTAATTTTTGTTGTTGTTTTAGTGCTGAAAAATTCTGTTTTTTAGTGCAAAGATTCTGTTGTACAGTTTAGTTTCTGAAAAATTATTGTTTTAGTGCTGAAAAATTGTTGTGTTAGTGCTGAAAAATTGCTGTTTTAGTGCAGAAATTCTGATGTACAGTTAGTTTCTGAAAAATTGCTATTTTAGTGCTGGAAAATTGTTGTTTTAGTGCTTAAAAATTGCTATTTTAGTGCAGAAATTCTTTTGTTTTTAGTGCAGAAATTTTGTTAACATTCTGCTGAATCTATTCTGCTGTTTTAGTGCAGAAATTCTGCGGCAAACATTCTATTGTTGTAGTTTTTGCTGTTATTTTTTAAATTAGTTTTTGTTTCTGCTGTAAACATTAATTGTTTGCATTTCATATGTAGGGATTAATTGATGCAATCAACACTGTACTCCCTGAAGCACACCATAGATTTTGTGTCAGACACATAGAGTCAAACTGGTGCAAAAGATGGAGTAAAGGTGGTGGGGAGCTGAAAAAGCTACTATGGTGGAGTGCATGGAGTAGTTATGAGGAGGAATTCCAGGATCAACTGAACCATATAGGACAGCTTGATGAACCTGCTGCAAAGGATTTGTTGAGATATCCTCCCCAGTGTTGGTGCAGAGCCTACTTTGATACAAGGTGCAAAAATCAAGTAGTTGATAATAATCTAACTGAATCATTTAATGCCTGGATACTTGAAGAAAGGTAGAAGCCTATCATTGGGATGCTCGAGGGTATAAGGATCAAAGTGATGAATCAATTGAGAGAACATGAAGATTCTGTGACTAAGTGGAGTGGTGAATTCAATCCTAAAACAATGAAGTTATACAATGAATATATGAAGATAGCCCAAGTTTGTAGAGTTGACTCCAATGGGGATAATGGATTTGAGGTATCAGAAGGGTCTGACAAGCATATTGTGAATCTCGGAGTAAAAAGGTGCACTTGTAGGGCGTGGGACCTCACTAGAATTCCATGCCCACATGCAATTAAGGCTTTATTGTATAAGAGGATTGATCCTCTAACTGAAATGCATTGGTTCCATAGCAAGGAAGCATTCTTGCTAACATATAAACATAAGTTGCAACCTGTAAGGGGAGAGAAATTCTGGAAAGTTGACCCTTCTCAAGCAATGGAACCTCCGGAGTTGGTCAAGCTAGCTGGAAAGCCTAAAGTTAAGAGAGATAGACAGAAAGAAGAGGCACTTAAGAGGCAAGGAGAATGGTCTCTTTCAAGGAAGGGTAGAGTAATGACTTGTAGTAATTGTGGATAGCCAAATCACAATGCTCGAGGATGTGACAAGGTAACTTCTAGTCATTCAAATGTTATTAACTTTTTCAAACCTTTTACTAATTGAATTTACTATGTGGCATCCAAAACAACCAAAACAAAGCAAAGTAGTATCTAAAGGAAAAAAAGAAGCAACAGCCTACCGGGGGTCTAAATGATGAAGAAGAGGTGGGTCCAATCGAAGAAGACATTAATCTATCAGCCCCCCAACTCTCACAAGATAGCCAAAGAAACACTTGTGTATTCATGCCTACTCCAGGATTGAAACATAGTAGGTGTTCATTTCCAAACTTTGAGAACCCCTGCTCTGTGCATGAGCATGAGGCAGACCCTGATTTAAGGCCCATGGTTATCTCAGAAACACTTACTAGACTCCAAAAGAGGTAGCAAAAACTTATATCAACTAGAACCAGGCAAATTAGCTTCAGAGGTGACCATACATGAGCTAGTATTCCAACAAATCTTCCATATACACCAGACAACTTAATGTGGAAGGGCAAAGCTGCTATGACTACAAATCAATTGGAAGTTGAACGTCAAAAAAGGATTGAAAAGTTGAAGCCAAAGAAGGGACATTTTCAATAGTTTATTACTATTTAAGACTGTTTTATTTTGTAACTACTGCTTATGACAATACTCTTTTGGTTAATTTGGTGATGTAATTACTGTATATGACAGTACTCTTTTGGTTATTTACTGATTAGGTTCTGGACTAGCAACACTATGTAAATTGTTATGTGTTAAGTTCTGTTTTGGATTGTTATGTGACAGTACTATTTTGGATTAGGTTTTGGACGGTACTATTTTGTTATGTGTAGCAGCACTATCTTTTGGTTTCTGTGTTGTTGTATAGTTCTAGATATTGCATCATTGTTCAATATATTCTCTTTAACGAATATAGCAGATGATATACCATTATGCCCATCAAAAATTTATTCAATAGAACCCAAAATTCAGCAAAAATCATACAGCAAAACTAATAATGTAGTTATACCACATACAATTAAAAGATTCAGTAAAACATACTTCAATGTTGGCTGCTCCACTTTATCATTATTCACCTCTGCAAATCAGGCTTAATTAAGAGTGGACGAGATAAAATGAAACACTGATTTCATACAACCTAACTTGAGAACTTAAAACACAGCCTTCAAACTAATATTACAAAGACTTGAGAATTCATACAACCTAACAAACTACATCACTTCAACTATAATGCGGAAATAAATCCAACAAACATTGCACAAAAAATCATAATAAACATCTTCTACTTCATAAATTTCTCTTCTAATTTCCTTGCTTTGTTCACTTGGGAATTGTTTATAGCCTCCATAGTCTTCACCTTTTCCTTTAACTTATCTCTTTCAATCTTAATTGCATCCAATGACGTACTCAAAGTATTGATTTTGGCCGTAGTTGCATCCAATTGAGCCTTTAGATTACTGATCACCACCAATGCTCTATCGGGGAATATTTCGTCATGCCACTCCCAATATCCACAAGAATTGGCCTGCCCAAAATAAAAATTATAATTTTTAAGTATCAACTATTAAATCTCGAAGTATCAACTATTAAAAAAACACAACTAAAATTTCTACATGACAAAGTCAAGTAAACAAGTTTTATTCATCAGATTCTTTATAAATGCCAGTTGCATTCACTATATGTCAAAGGAAATATGTATATAAAGGCAATTGTTATGTGTCTAAAACAAGGTAATTTCAACATTAATTGAACTTACTAGAGTGTTATTGAAACTCCAGAATCCACAGCTCAAATAATGCTTCTTGCACTTCTCCATTCCAATAGATTGAAGAATTCAATTCATAGTTAAGTTTCTGCTAATATTATTCCATATCTCAACACCAAGGAGGAATGACTTTTTACACTTCTGTATTTTTCAATAGATTGAAGAAATAAATAGTCCAATACATAATTAAGCTTCTGTTAATATTATTCTGTAACTCAACACCAAGGAGGAATGAGAAAACATTCCCTAGCTTAGTTGAAAGCAGACAGTTAACGTACCAAGGTTGTTGTAGGAATTAAATTTGTTTCATAACTAACTTGTAACGCACATAAGAGGAAAGAGTAAAGGAATCCATGAGCGAAACCAAAAATCTTTTCATATAAAAGAAATAACACATTTAATCAAAATACTTACTTCAGGCTTAGGACACTTATAAAATCTCCTTCCGGGGTTAAAAGAAGTTTTTGAAGTGAATAAGTGAACAATTTCACCGCAATGACACCTCTTCTTGGACAAGCAGCTACTTTCTGACATTACCAACTTCTTTGCAGATAAAAATATAAGAAATAAGATAAGAGAGAAAGGTAAGTTTTGAGGAGCCCTAGCTTTTGTCTTTAGGGATCTGTTTTAAGGAAGGTGAGAAGCGTAAGTTTTGTGGTGTAATTCGTGTGTTTCTTCGGTAGATTTTAGGGTGGGTTGGGTTTTAGTTGGGTCGGGTTAGGGTTTAATTGGGTAGCGGATCGGGTATGAAATAAAAGTGGGAAGTTGTATTCAGGAGCTGCCACGTGGCACTCCGTCCAAAGTAGGGGCAATTTTGCTTCAAAGTATGACGGTAGGGGTATGGATAGCCCAATAGTATAACGAAGGGTACAGGTAAACAATATTTGAAAGTAGAAGGGTATATTAGGCCCTTTTCCGTTTATTTTTCAATAAATAGTATCAAAATACTCTGAGTGTCAAAACAATTTATCAGGAAAAGACTGAGTGTAAAATCATAGCATATCCGTGAGGAAAATATAGTAAACACAACCCCCAAGGGGTAAACAAGTCGGCACTAGGCCCCAAACATGGCTTACAGCCCAAATCATATCAAGTATATATAGTACTATTGGAAATAAGCTTCAAAAAGCCGTTTCACAACTCAATAGTCGCCTAAGTAAGGAATATATCTCCAAAGTTTCAACCTTTGCATTACAAGACCCGTGAAAGGGTGCATAGTCCGGGGTTTCATACCCTCAGGACAAGATTTAAAGACATTACTTACCTCGAACTAGCCCGAAATTACTTCGCAATGCATTTGCCTTTCGAATCAACTTTCGGATGCTCCAAATCTACCAAGTTCAGATTTTTATCATCAAATTATGCTAAAGGAATAAATTCCAATTGAAAAATATCGAATTTAGCTCAAAAATCCAAATTCGGTCAAAACCCGACCCCCGGGCCCGCATCCCAAAACTCAAAAAAATTTATACCAAAATGTTTTTCGTTCTCTCACGAGTCCGTACATATAAAAAATACAAAAATCGGAGTTCATTTGACCTCTCAAATCGACCCCTAAAGGTCTCATAATCTCAAGCCTTACCCACCTTTTTCTACTGATTTTTACGAATTTAATACTGAGATTATGATCTATAATCCCCCATAAACAAGTTTTAAGGTCCAAAATACTTACCTCCACGAATACCACTGATTTCCCTCTTCAAAAATTGCCTCAAAAGCTCTCTGTACGTACATTAATGGTGTAAAAGGGTTAATGGTCGCGGAGGGTTTTTAATTTAACTGCCCAGATGTTTGACCTCCGCGATCGCAGTCAACGCCCCGCGATCGCACAGCTCTGCCCCTTTTGACCTCCGTGATCGCGGTCATAACTCCACGATCGCATAGCTCTGCCCCTTTTGACTTTCGCTATCGCGGTCATCACTCCGCGATCGCACAGCTCTGCTGTCCCTTTACTCTGCGATCGCATACCAACGTTCACGATCGCACGGAGCAAAATGTGCCTGCCCAAAATAACTCACCGTGATCGCATTACTTCCCCTGAAATTGCAGTGAAGGAAATTGTTGTGCACAAAAAACCAGAAAACCAGCTATGTATTCAAGTCCAAATGAGTTCGTTAATCACCCGAAATCAATCCCGAACCCCTCGGGACCTCAACCAACTATACCAACACATCACATATGATCATTCAAACTTAGTTGCACTCTCAAAATACTAAAATTAACATCAAAATACCAAATTCACCTCGGATTCAAGCCTAACAACTTTGAAATTTCTAAAATCCACCAACGATGCCGAAACTATTCAAAAGAACTCTGATTGACCTGAAATTTTGCAGACACATCCAAAATGACATTACAAACCTGTTCCAACTGTCGGAATTCCATTCTGACCCTGATAGCCTATTTTCCACTGCCGACTAGAAATCACCAAAACTAACTTTCGCCAATTCAAGCCTAATTCTACTCCGGACATCATAAAATTATTCTGAACACACTCCTGAGTCCCAAATCACCTAACGAAGCTATCCAAGCCATAAAATCCGCATTCCGAGGTCGTTTACCAATAAGTCAACTCTCAATTAACTTTTCTCATTTTAAGGCTATTTTTAAAGGCTAAATGACTGAACTCTGACTACCCCCATTTGATTTCAAGCCTACCAACTCTAATACATCCAATATAGTACAACCCACCTATGACAGGGCAATAATAGTAATTATAATGCAAGTTCTACGTAACGACAGACCGGGTCGTTATATTCTCCCCCACTTAAACACACGTTCGTCCTCGAACGTGCCTAGAGTCTTTCCAAGCACCGCCAAAATTGCTGTGTAACCTTCCATGCAGATATTCGGAGGTGATCCCACGTCACCCTACCTCATCTATGTCTGATAACACAACATAGCTGAAATTTCATTATCAAATTCTGACCCATAAACCTTAGAACTACATTTTCACTTCTGAATCAATTTACAAGATCAAAATCCCACAACTATAAACTGAATAAGTCTGAGCACACTGTAACAAGTCATATCCGTAACCCAAGATGGAATACCATGATCTACTGCATGACTCAAACACTCGTGGCAATAACTCCTAATCACAATAGCTGTTCAAACAACTCAATACAGGTACATACCCTCTTATCAAACCATGCCTCGCTCTAACACTTCCATATACTGCCGATGATGAAAGAAACACGTATAAACCAGCAACAATTCGTCCGATCAGTATCAATACCATCCAGAGCCATAACTTGTGCAACTTGTGCACTCAATAACCACATACCCAGAGCTCAATTCATTAAATAAAGGAGACTCACACGAGAGGACTATCCTGCCACTAACACTTACCATTACCACATCATGCTAAAAGCCTGATACATATCGTGAAACCATATCACACAAATCCGTAACCAAGGATCATAACTCTACCTAACTGAGTTGCAAAGCGTAATCCCATCCAACCGCTGGACCACATGACACACTCCAAGCCACGTTGCTCAAAATCAATAATCGTGCAAAATTCGAAATTAATTACTCAAAGTTCATTGCCATAACCACGGGGAAATCGGAAGATACCATGCCACCCGAACCAGAAAGAACATAACCAACACGTCTCAATCCTGCAACAGCCAATTACTTACCTTACTCAAATCTCGCTATACAGCCCCGATGGAACCGCACCATATGAACATATAACCAACGATCGCAACTCCTCGAAACACCGAAAGGTAACTCATAGACCACTCTGAAACACGAATAAGCTCAGTGACAATCAAATGGTACATCCCTCAACAATAGCAATTTGGGTTCAACACTTCCGACTCGGTGCAGGACACACACCCACACTGGCCTACCAATAACTCTAAGTCAACTCTGGTCGCCCACAACAGGTAGATAACTCTCCGAACGTTCGTAATGACTGAATCATCACATATACTAACACCTGACTAGCTTTGCTCACATCCTCGTAGTTCACACTACAAAATAATCAGTTCATGAAAACTCCCAGTCTCAAAATCCATGAAGCGCACCAATTACCATATCTGATCCAAATTCTACCACTCAAATATATAACACGCCCCTAATACTTTATCATTCCACGAGGGATACCCCCAAAATTTCTCTGAGTCACCAAGAACCCTTGAATATCAGCAGTCGATCAATAAGAGAGCGTCGTAAAACCAATGAAGCATCCTTAGTCAAACACATTGACCTTTATGAATGTATACTCTCATCCAGCCACCCAATAGTGGTATCCTTTACCTAATCATCTGAAACTGCCAGTTCTGGCCTTCCTTCCATAGTTGAACCGTGACCTCATATATGCCACTCTCCACTATACACAAAATGCCGCATACGCCATGAAATCCTATGATAAATATGAGAACTTCATGCTCCCTTCCTAGCCACAAACAACTACGTACCCAACTAGCCAAGAAATTTCCATTTGATCCCATCTAGAAGCAAAATCACTATACATCACATGGCCCTCACGCCCGTAGAAACATACATCTCCAACCGTGGTAGAAACCATCAAGAACTTTTGAGCCACACTTGTACAACACCAAACCGCCAGGACTGAATCCTTCTAACTCAACCAAGCTACGCATGCCACAAAATTCTAAGAGGATTGCTAATAAACACTTGTAACAACTCATTTCCTTATAAACACCCAAAAAGCTAACCATATCCCTTATCATGTCGATACGACCTGCTACCAAGCTATCCTATTTATCCAAGTTCCTTCTGACTTACTTTCGAATTGATACCTCTTCTTGCCATAATACCGCAATTCTCAATCCCGACTCACCGCACAAAATCTGAGCATAAAAATACCGTCTTAAGCTAATAAGCCGTTGAATACTCTCTCAATTATCCCCAAAGCACCACATTAGAACTACTTACCCTGAAGAGACTTCCTGCGAATTTAAATTCATTACCTTCACTTTCCTGATACTGATGGATAGAATCCATGATAATGCAAATAAACCACAAGCCTTGACACCTTCCCTATAAATCTCTGTTCTAGCCCCTTTCAGTCCTTGAAGATCCTCAATCGCTACATATAACCTTGAATCCGTCTGAACCATTCTCGAACGTCATTTACTCTACGCAATTTCAATTACACTAACCAAGTAAACATAACGGACCGACCCCGCTTAAAATCCACATACTAGGAAAGTAATCTACCCCTTTGAAGCAACAAGCACACTCATACATTGCACGCTCTACCCTTACCAGTGCAACTCCATCATTCAATGAATTCCACTATCCGTAAAGAACATTCCCACTTGGATCGAAGAAATTTCCATCACTCGAGTCATTCCTAGACTCCACCTCTGTAGGTCATAATTGATTCACCAATATACCTCGCACCGAAACCAGTACCACACATAATCGTGTAATCAACTTATCATTAACGGACTCCCCCACTTGGCTCAAAGACAAGGATCAAGACAAACAATAACTTACGATGCCCACACATTATCATTGCCACCATACTGTGGTGAGGTTCAACTAAATCCTCCATAAGCTTATATGACCCAAACGATCTAACCCTCAAATCGTATGCAAATCTTGTATTCACCATAATAATGGTCATACCAACTCCCACAAACGAGCTAAACTCAAATTACAACATACATCATCTACTGGTAGAAAAGAACTTGCCACAGATAAACATAAGGGTCACACACCTCAACACAACCCGTAGCAAATACTCCTGCCTGCTTAACCTCAAAGTGATATCTCCCTATACACTTCCGAAAATCATAGCTATCACGCAATCACTATACCTTATTATATTAGAACACAACTACTGCTTGCCCTCGAGACATCCCATCTAGCGGTATAAGAACCTGAAGTTGATGGCGATACTAACACTGGAGCTGTGCTCAAGGAATTCTTGAGCTTCTGGAAGCTCTACTCACACTCATCTGACCACATGGATACCTTCACTGGACACCACGTGTCCCAAGAATGCTACTGAACTGAGCCAAAAATTCACACTTGGAGAACTTCGCACAAAGCTTCTCCTCCCTATATCCTTGTGATACCATCATCAAATGTTGAGTATGCTATCCTTGTCTACGTGAGTACGACAGTATGCCATCAATAAATACAATAACAAAGGAGTGCAATCACTACCTGAATACACCGCTAATCAAATACATGAATGCTACTAGAGCATTGGTCAGCTCAAAAGACATCACAGGAACTTAGAACATAAGAAGAAAACCCACTTCACTCCACAACTAAATTACACAAGAGGTCCTTCAATACTCATAACTCGAAGCCATATTCTAACTCAATACAAAAGTCAAATAATTAATGGTTCTTGCCACATCTCCCGCCAATTCATTTTGGTCACAATCAAACAACCTGAATACATCTAACTACCCGATCACACTCACCATATAGTCATCTAGTCACAAAGTTCCATCAATAAGGACACAAACGGACATATACATCCCCCAACACATGTGCTCACCCAAACAAAATCTCAGCACTCAAGGCACAGACAAAAATCCAGCCTCAAGTCCTTCCGACTGGCCCGTTATCAGCATGCTAAAAATCATATCTCACCCACGGAAGTCACAAGCCGCCGACGCACAACTGATATCAAGCGCTCATGTGCGCATTCGAATATATGAAAGGAACTCAAAGCGTTACGCTTTGGCTGAATAAATGGATTCGCACGATAATAATTCAAGAATATGGAATGTTTCCTAAGGGTTCTGCATCCTCTCGAAGATAAGTACAGACGTCTCCATACCGATCCGCAAGACTCTACTAAACATGCTCATGACCGTTGAGTCCTATGCAACCTAGAGCTCTAATACCAACTTGTCACGACCCCCTAATCCAAACATGTCGTGATGGCGCCTATCGTGGAACTAGGCTAGCCAACCATCACCTTACTAGCATTTATTTAATTAGAAAAGTTCACAATTTAATAATAAGCAGCAACCATAGCATAGAATAATGTAATTAAGTCTTAGCGCCCCAATAACAGTCTAACAACTCTAAACAAAACCTCCCAAGACTGGATGCAATAGTCATGAGCATCTACGAATAAAATAACTCTACTAATATCTCAATATAGTCTAGGAATGAAATGCTAAAACTAAATAAGGAAGGGAAGTGGAGAAGTTGTGGACGCTGGACAGCTACCTCGCAATCCCGTGAATTGCTGCTACGAGCAAGAACATCTACTGCTCTGGATCGTCACCTGAATCTGTGCACAGAGGCACAGGGAGTCTTTATGAGTACGCCAACTCAATAGTAATGAAAATAAATCACAGTTTGAGAATTATAAAACACACAGTACAGATGCACAATTTCACAAAACCAGTAAAACACCAAGTCACCATGTAGTATTCATTAGATACACAAGTTCGAAATCAGTTTCCAGAAATCCTTTGAAACAAGTGTAATATCAGTATATCTCAGTAAAATTCTCAGTAAAAACCAGTTTGAAAACGAAGTAAATCATAGTTCGAAAACGTAGTAAAATCATCATAATCTGCCCCTCGGGCCAAAATCATTTCTCGCAACAGTTGCCTCTCAGGCATTCTCACAATCACTCAGTAACAGCCCCGCGGGCAATAATCATCACTCAGTATTAGCCCCGCGGGCAATAATCATCACTCAATAGGTACCTGCGCTCACTGGGGGTGTGTATAGACTCCGGAGGGGATCCTACAGCCCAAGCGCTATAACAACATAAGGTCTGAAAGCCTCCTCACCTCTCTCATAAGGCCTGAAAGCCTCCTCACATCTCTCATAAGGCCTGAAAGCCTCCTCAACTCTCTCATAAGTCCTGAAAGCCTCCTAACCTCTCTCATAAGGCCTGAAAGCCTCCTCCCCTCTCTCATAAGGCCTGAAAGCCTCCTCACATATAGGCTTGAATGCCTCACTCAGTCAGACACTCTCAATTTTCCCTTAGGCCATAACATACCGGGTTCTCGACCCAAAACAATGTTTCATTTTTCAATAAACAGTATCAAAATACTCTGAGTCTCAAAAAGAATTATCAGGAAAAGACTGAGTGTAAAATCATAGCATATCAGTGAGGAAAATATAGTAAACACAACCCCCCAAGGGGTAAACAAGTCGGCACTAGGCCCCAAACATGGCTTACATCCCAAATCACATCAAGTATATATAGTACTAATGGAAATAAGCTTCAAAAAGTCGTTTCACAACTCAATAGTCTCCTAAGTAAGGAATATATCTCCAAAGTTTCAACCTTTACATTTCAAAACTCGTGAAAGGGTGCATAGTACGGGGTTTCATACCCTCATGACAGGATTTAAAGACATTACTTACCTCGAACTAGCCCGAAATTACTTCGCAATGCGTTTGCCTTTCAAATCAACTTCCGGATGCTCCAAATCTTCCAAGTTCAAGTTTTTTATCATCAAATTATGCTCAAGGAATAAATTCCAATTGAAAAATATCGAATTTAGCTCAAAAATCCGAATTCGGTCAAAACCCGACCCACGGGCCCGCGTCCCGAAACTTAGAAATTTTTATACCATAATGTTCTTTGTTCTCTCACGAGTCCGTACATATAAAGAATACCAAAATTGGAGTTCGTTTGACTCCTCAAATCGACCCCTAAAGGTCTCAAAATCTCAACCCCTAAACCCACCCTTTTCACTGATTTTCACGAATTTAATACTGAGATTATGTTCTATAATCCCCCATAAACGAGTTTTAAGGTCCAAAATACTTACCTCCACGAATACCATTGATTTCCCTCTTCAAAATCAACTCAACAGCTCTCTGTCCGTACAAAAATTGTGTGAAAAAGGTTAATGGTCGCGGAGGGTTTTTTATTTAACTGCCCAGATGTTTGACCTGCGCGATCGCGGTCAACGCCCCGCGATCACACAGCTCTTCCCCTTTTCACCTCCGCGATCCCATAGCTCTGCCCCTTTTGACTTTCGCGATCGCACAGCTCTGTTGTCCCTCTACTCCGCGATCGCATACCAGCGTTCGCGATCGCACAGATTAAAATGTGCCTGCCCAAAATAACTCACCGCGATCGCATTACTTCCCCCGCAATCGCAGTGAAGGAAATTGATGTGCACAAAAAAATAGAAAACCAGTTATGTATTCAAGTCCAAATGAGTCCGTTAATCACCCAAAATCAATCCCGAGCCCCACGGGACCCCAACCAACTATACCAACACATCACATTTGATCATTCAAACATAGTTGCACTCTCAAAACACTAAAATTAACATCAAAACACCAAATTCACCTCGGATTCAAGCCTAAGAACTTTGAAATTTCTAAAATCCACCAACGGTGCCGAAACTATTCAAAACAACTCTGATTGACCTGAAATTTTGCAGACACATCAAAAATGACATTACGAACCTGTTCCAACTATCGGAATTCCATTCCGACCCCGATAGCCTATTTTCCACTGCCGACCAGAAATCACCAAAACTAACTTTCGCCAATTCAGGCCTAATTCTACTCTGGACATCACAAAATTATTCTGAACACACTCCTGAGTCCCAAATCACCTAACGAAGCTATCTGAGCCATAAAATCCGCATTCCGAGGTCGTTTACCTATAAGTCAACTCTCAGTTGACTTTTCCCATTTTAAGGCTATTTTTAAAGGCTAAATGACTGAACTCTGACTACCCCCATTTGATTTCAAGCTTACCAGCTCTAATACATCCAATATAGTACAACCAACCTATGACAGGGCAATAACAATAATTATAATACAATTTCTACGTAACGACAGACCGGGTCATTACTGTCACATCCCTGGCATCACCCCGCCGAACTCTATCCTGAAGAGCCAGAAGGTTGGGATCATCATAGTGGCGCTCCCGAATGCGTTCATAAAGAGAAGATCGAGCAACCACAAAAGAAAATACCCCGCAAGGCTCAGAAAGATTCAATCTCACGAACTAACTGGCTAAGGACTGAACATCCAAGGCTAAGGGCCTCTCAACTACATGAAGGTATGCCAAACTACCCAAACTCTCCGCCCGGCGACTCAATCGACCACCAGGTGGCCTTCCCTGGGTGGTATAATATAGTGATGTCATAATCCTGGAGTAACTTTAACCACCTACGCTAGTGCAAATTAAGGTCCTCCTGCCTGAATATATGTTGTAAATTCCGGTGATCAGTGAAAATCTCACAGGGAACGCCGTACAAATAATGACGCCATATCTTCAGGGCGTGAACAATAGCTGCCAACTCGAGATAATGAATTGTATAGTTCTTCTCATGCACCTTCAACTATCTGGACGCGTAGGCAATCACCCTATCGTCCTACATCAACACTTCCCCAAGGTCAATCCTCGAAGCATCATAATAGACCGTATAGGACCCTGAACCTGTGGGCAATACCAACACTGGAGCTCTAGTCGGGGTTGTCTTGAGCTTCTGAAAGCTCTCCTTGAACTCCTCAGTCCATATGAAAGGGGAACCCTTATGGGTCAGTCTGGTCATAGGCGCTGCAATGGATGAAAATCCCTCTACAAAACGGCGATAGTACCCAGCCAAGCCGAGAAAACTGCGGATCTCAATAGCTGAAGACGGTCTAGGCCAACTCTACACTGCCTCCACCTTCTTCGGGTCTACCTTGATCTCATCACAAGACACCACATGACCTAGGAATGCCACAGAATCAAGCCAAAATTCACACTTGGAAAATTTGGCATACAATTGCTTCTCCTTCAAAGTCTGAAGCACAGTCCTCAAATGCTGCTCATGGTCCTCCTGTGACCGAAAATATACCAAAATGTCATCAATAAACATGATGACAAAAGTATCAAGATAAGGCTGAAATACGTTGTGCATCAGGCACATAAAGACTGCTGGGGTATTGGTCAGCCCAAATGACATAACAAGGAACTCATGGTGGCCATATCGGGTCCTGAAGGCAGTCTTCGGGATGTCCGCCTCCTGAATCTTCAACTGATGATAGCCCGAACACAGGTCAATCTTGGAGAACACCCTAGAACCCTGTAACTTGTCAAATAGATCATCAATGCGAGGCAATGGGTACATGTTCTTCAATGTCACCTTATTCAGCTGCCGGTAGTCAATACACATATGCATCAAGCCATCCTTTTTCTTCACAAATAATACCAGAGCACCCCACGATGATACATTGGGCCTGATGAAACCCTTATCAAGCAACTCTTGCAAATGCTCCTTCAACTTTGTAGGAGCCATGCGATATGGAGAAATGGAAATAGGATGAGTGTCCGACAAAAAATCAAGGTCGAAGTCAATATCTCTGTCGGGTGGCATACCCGGAAGATCAGCTGGAAATACATCAGGATAGTCTCGCACAACTGGAACTGACTCAACAGTAAAAGTCTCAGCACTAACATCTCTCACATAATCCAAATACGCATCACACCCCTTCTCAACCATCTGTTGAGCCTTAAGAAAAGAAATGACTCTGCAGGGAGTATACTCTAAAGAACCTCTCCACTCTAACCTCGGCTAACCTGGCATAGCCAGCGTCACAGTCTTGGCGTGACAATCAAGAATAGCATAGTGGGGCGACAACCAGTCCATGCCCAATATAACATCGAAATCTACCATACTAAGTAGTAACAGATCAGCCCTGGTCTCAAAACCACTAATAACAATCAAACACGACCGATATACGCGGTCCACAATAAGAGAATCTCCCACGGGAGTAGAAACATATACGGGGGAACTCAAAGAGTCCCGAGATATCCCTAGATACGAAGCAAAATAAGAAGATAGATATGAGTGGGTAGAACTCGGATCAAATAATACGGATGCATCCCTATGAAAAATAGGGACAATATCTATGATGACCAAATCTGAAGCAACAGCCTCTGAACGGGATGGAAGAGCATAGTACATGGCCTAGCCTCCCCCTCTTGGGCGACCTCGACCTCCACGACCTCCACCTCGAGCGATTTGAGAAGGTGGGGTAGCAGCCGGGGCTGGAAGAATAGCTAGAGGACCCGGTGGAGCACGTGAGGCCTGATAAGACTGAGATGGTGCACCCCTCCTAGCTCTGGGGCAATCTCTGATCATGTGGCGAGGGTCACCACACTCAAAACAACCCCTTAGAGGACGTGGCGGCTGGTGCTAACCCTGAACTGGATTGCTAGACTGGCTGGTGATATCACCTCGAACAGGAGGCACATAAGTGTCACGACCCAAACCGATGGGCCGCGACGGGCACCCGGTACCTTACTCAACTGAGCACCAACGTAACGTATCTTTCTTATTATATCATCATATACACGTGACATACGAGCCTAATAGGCCAACATACTTATTTATAAACTCAAAATATAGGCCGACAAGGCCGTACAATCTTTCACGTACACGACATATGTCTACAAGCCTCTAAGAGTACATAAATGTCATAAAGGTCGGGACAGAGTCTCGCCATACCAAACATTACACGTCTAAATCATACTAACCAAACAAGCAACTCCGAAGCAAATGGAGTGCACCAACATCTTCCGCTGAGCTGATAGCCTACTTGGAGGGCTCTCGACCTGTCTATTGAGACCTGCGGGCATGAAACGCAGCGTCCTCAGGTAAAAGGGACGTCAGTACGAATAATGTACCGAGTATGTAAAGCGCATAAATAAATACATAAGAGACATGGATGACATATAGAGTACATGACTCAACCTGTATGTCTGGATAATTCTGTAAATAATAAATCACTTTTAGCATCATGCATATGCGTATGAATGTCATGTCGTGCATAGGTATATGTTTCATAACATCATCAGCCTCTGAGGGCATCCCATCATATCATATCGGCCACTGTGGGCAAAATCATCATCGTATACCAGCTGATCAGGTGGTGGTGCGTATATAACGCCATAACCTTTCCCATATCCCATATACATATATATACATACATATATACGCGTATATAACGCCGTTTGAATATACATACATATATACGCGTATATAACGCCGTTTGAATCATATTTCAGCCACTGTGGGCAACATCATCATCATATACCAGCTGATCAGGTGGTGGTGCGTATATAACGCCATAACCTTTCCCATATCCCATATACATATATATACATACATATATACGCGTATATAACGCCGTTTGAATATACATACATATATACGCGTATATAACGCCGTTTGAATCATATTTCAGCCATTGTGGGCAACATCATCATCATATACCAGCTGATCAGGTGGTGGTGCGTATATAACGCCGTAACCTTTTCCCATATCCCATATACATATATTTACATATATACGCGTATATAACGCCATCTGGTCATGGGTCAATGCATAAAAAGTACGTAATAATCTCAAAATTGCTTCCCGATAAACTTTTCCAACTGCGTATTATTCTGAGACCCATGAACAGAAAGTAATAATAATTCTCATGGGGAGTCAAAAATATAGACACCCCTACTATTTCTATGAATAGAGTAATTTATAGAAACTGTGTATTTGCTCGCTTTTTCAGTATAATTTGGACCATGCCAAAAGAAAGAAGGGATGGCCTTAACATACCTGGAGTAGGGAAAAATTTGTGTAATATTCTTGAAGAAGATTGTACCGTACTCCTTTAGAACCGCAAACTTGTACAGTACTACGATTGTAACAATTCCCGTTGGAACTGTTTTGGTGAAAGATTTTTGTTAGACCCTTTTATGGATTAATTATAGCTTTTGTTCTTTAAGTGCTTGAACTAGGAAGACGGACTTATTCTATGACAAAGGTGTTCTGGTGGTTGTCCAAAATGAATGTGAAAACAAGACTTTAGTAGTAAGTTTTTAGTTATTAAATTCCTACCTTATGAAATAGACACCTAATGATAAGATGACTAAGAGTCATCATCTTAGCTTGGTGGCTTTCTGCCACGTTTCTTGAGTGTAATTTATTAAGTTTTTACCCACTTATTAGTTAATTGGGTAATGTCCCGTTATCTGGTAATTAACCAATTACCTGCATAATTTAAAAATTGCCTCAAATTACTTAAAATACTAATCTCTTTTAACATACCTTGTACACCTTACTAGCATGGTCATGTAGTACCTTGTATGGCACTAGTCCATAAATACCGAGTATTTTAGCTCGGGTCGTATTTTACCCCAAAATGCAAAACTTTGACAAAAATTCATTTTCTTTGACTTGCTTCCCCTTTCACCTTCACAAATTTACTTATCACTTGTTTGAAATAGCATAATCCTTACAATCTCTAAATAATCTTTTCCTTGAACTGAAGTCAATTACCTTACGACAAATTCAACGTACAATACTACATAGTGCAACACCGTCGTAATTTAATACTGGGAAACGTTACATCATCATGTTGTAGTACTGCGGGACGTAATATCGACGTAATATTGCGGGGAGTAACAATAATATACTGGCGGCGTATAATAAGGCTCCTGAGGTCTAGGAGGAGCTGAAATACCACTGGCTACTGGAAGAGCTGAATGAATGGGGTGGCTCACAAAACACCTACCATAGCATGCTGCTGGTGCACGAACTCCTGAAAAATGGCCAGTTTCTCGAGACCTCTTGGCCACTTTCTCCTCCCTATCCCGGGATAACATACTCTCAATCCTCCGGGAAATACTCACAGCCTGCTAATAGGTGATATCTGTCTGCAACTCTCTGGACATACTGATCCGGATACTGGGGTGGAGTTCTTCAATAAAGCGTCAAACCCTCTCTCTGACAGTGACAACCAAAGTTGGTGCATGACGAGCCAAGGCAGTGAAATGGATTGCATACTCTAACACAGTCATGGTACCCTGGCGTAACTGCTCAAACTCGGCATGCCAAGCATCCCTGAGGCTCTGAGGGACAAACTCAAGTAAGAATATCTCGGAGAACTGATCGCAAGTAAGTGAAGCTGCCTCGTCCAGACTACTCAGCTCAAAAGCACGCCACCACTGATAAGCTTCTCCCCTAGACTGGAAGGTAGTAAAAGAAACCCCACTCGTCTCCACAATACCCATAGTGCAGAGAATGCGATGACACTCGTCAAGAAAACCCAGATCGTCATCTGAAGCTAGTCCGCTGAAATCAGGTGGGTGGTACTTTTTGTACCTCTCAAGTCAGAGCTGCTCTGCCTCCGAAGCAGCTACCCTGGTATCATGCTGAACTGGAGCCGAAAGGGGCATAGGAATATGCTCTGGAACCTGTCCAATATGGACCCTCTATTCAGCAGTACGGGCTGCGGGAGTCTGTGCCCCTCCCCCGGCCTGGGATGAAGCTGGAGCTATCGGCAAAAGTCCCGCCTAAGACAGAGTACTGAAAGCACTGAAGAACTTAGCTGAAGTCTCCTAGAGGGCTAAAGTAATAGTAGGGACCTCCTGTTCCCCTCCAACTATAGATGCTGGGGGCTCCTCTATCACTGATCTCGTCGGTGCTCAGGCTGCAGTGCGTGCTCGTCCTCTACCCCTGCCCCCGCCTCTGGCGGCTCTAACAGGGGGCTCGGGTGCCTGGTCATCAGTACGTCCGGTACGGGTACACACCATCTATAAGAAAGAATAGAATAGAGTTTAAGAATTTTGATGACAGTAACTAGCACGATAAGTAATTCTAAAGAATATGATTGTTCTTAACAGTTACATAGCCTCTCGAAGATAGATATAGACGTCTCCGCACGAATCCGCGAGATTCTAATAAATCGGCTTGTGACTTGTAACTTCTATCAACCTAGACGCTCTGATACCAACTTGTCACGACCCGAATTACCCTCCAAACGGGTTCGTGACGGCACCTAGTCTCTACGACTAGGTAAGCCTAAAACTTAACAAAAAATAAAAGCAATATAATAATTAAAATATAAAAGAAGAAGAAACATATAACTCAGTCGCTCGGCATTAACAACTTCACTTCCCAAAATCTGGAATGTCACTATAGTCACAAGATCTATACTAAGTGTAGCTCTATACAATGAAATACTGGAAAAATACATAAGTCAACTAATCCTATGCTAGAGTAGAAGGGGACTCGTGAGCTTCTGCGGACGCGGCAGAATTACCTCGCGGTCTCTTGGCAGCTGCTAATAATACTCCTAGCCATGATACTGGGTGTTGGTACCTGGATCTGCACATGGAAAACATGCGCAGGAAAGGGCATGAGTACTCCACAATTGGTACCCAGTAAGTGCCAAGCCTACCCCCAGTCAAGTAGTGACGAGGTCAGGTTAAGGCTCTACCGGATGTTATAGTAAAACAGTTTAAAATCTAAGCAAAGAGATATAATAAACTAAGGCAAAGCAGTAGAAACGGTAAGCTAAAAGAAATAGTAAGAGGGAGCCCTCGGCTCAGCACAACATATACCACAATAGCAAATATGCAATGCAATACAGGGGAAAAGCTCCCGGAATCTCGTCCGTAGTCCCGATTTAAGTATGATATGTAGTACAAGGGGAAAGCTCCCGGAATCTAGTCTGTAGTCCCAATTTAAATATGTTATGCAGTACAGGGGGAAAGCTCCTGGAATCTAGTCCGTAGTCCCAATTTAAATATGCAATGCAATAAATACCGGATACAGTTTATTTGAACAGTTCATGAAGAAAGCACAGGCAAATACGGATAAAACTACCCAAACATGGTACAAATAGTAACAAATAGGAGTAACTCAAGTAAGACAGGTAGACATGCTCATTCCTAAGCTACACTACACAGCTAGTACATGAAAAAGTGAAATAGGGATGAATGATTTACGTCATGAAAGGAAAAAGTGGAGTTTTAGCAACTATAGCCCATGTACGCACTCATCACCTCACGTACACGTTGCCCATATAACAAAAACAGCATCAAAACAACATAATGGGAAGTCCCCAACACAGAGTAAGGCAAGCCACTTACCTCGACTGCGCTAATCAACTCAATACTACGCTCTTGCCACGAGTATCCGGCTCTGAATGGCCCAAATATAATCAATTCTATTGCATAGTGTAAATATTACGTTAAGGAATAAAAATAGCTAACAAGTTCGAAGCTAATATGCGAATTTAGGAAATTTTCCCAAAATGTCCCCCAGGCTCACGTCTCGAAAACGGATAAAAATTACAAATTCCGAACACCCATTCACTCACGAACTCACTCAAACAGGAATTATCAAAATCCGAAATCTAAATCTCCCTAAATCCTCAGATTTCTACTTGGGGAAGTTCATCCCAATTTCATGGGTTTTCATCCAATTTCATTGATTATATTGAGGAAATTGATAGAGATAAATAATATATAAGTGAATTAAGGTTAGAAAACGTTTTTGGAGTTATGAATATCGCCAAAGCCCGAGCTCTAAATCGCCAAAACCCGAGCTCTAAATAATTTTTGGAGTTATGAATTTCAAACCCTCGGATCTTGTATAAACAACCCAGGGATTCCGCACCTGCGACCCCTGGACCGCACCTGCGGTGCCGCAGCTGCGGATATTCCATTGCAAGTGCGGAAAGTCACTTAACAAGGTTGGGGCCGCACCTGCGGAACCCAGACCGCACCTGCGACCATTGGAAGCCCCCACCTAAAATCCGCATCTACGAGCCTAACCTCCGCACCTGCGTGTCCGCACATGTTTTTCCCCGTCCGCAGGTGCGAAACACCAGAACCAGCAATGGTTCAGCTGTTCACTAAGTCCAAAAATCACCCGTTGAGCATCCGAAACAACCCGAGACCCTCGGGACCTCAACCAAACCTACCAACCAGTCCTAATACTTCATTAAAACTTAGTCGAGCCTTCAAAACACATATCATAACATCAAAATCATCAATTATGCATAGATTCAAGCCTAAGAATTTATGAAATTTTCAAAATTCACATCTGATGCCGAAACACATCAAAACTCATCCGAATTACCTCAAATTTTACACACAGGTCATAAATGACACTACGGACCTGCTGTCACTTCCATAATTCCATTCCCAGCCCGATATCAAAATTTCACCTATCGGCTGAAATTGCCGAAATTGTAACTCTCGCCAATTCAAGCCTAAATCTACTACAGACCTCGAAAACACACTCTGAACGCGCTCCTAACCCCGAAATCACCCAATGGAGCTAACGGAGTTGAGGAACTCCATTTCGAATCCGTCTTCCCACAGCTCTAACTACGACCCGATTTCAAAAGCTAAAATTCACATTTATGGACTATGTGTCCAAAATCTCTACGAATTTCACCACTCAACGTTCCGACAAGTTCCAAGAGCATAAATAGACATGGGAGAAGCAGTTATTAGGGGATCGGAGCACTACCTCTCAAAACGACCGACCGGGTCGTTACAGGAATTAAACACTTAAACAATTTAAAACATTTTTTGCAGAAACTTCTTAAAAAGAAATTGAAACCCTAGCTTCTAGGGAAAAAGAAAAATCAGTCAAAAATAAT
Organism: Nicotiana undulata; assembly: GCA_005239495.1. Classification (NCBI taxonomy): domain Eukaryota; kingdom Viridiplantae; phylum Streptophyta; class Magnoliopsida; order Solanales; family Solanaceae; genus Nicotiana; species Nicotiana undulata. Next base: position 23,223 of record MDKH01240391.1, read on the forward strand.
AGGAAAAATAGCAGAATCTTAAAGGAAAAGTAATAAACAAACTCAAACCGCTACAGATCTAAAAAGATCTGAACGGATTTAGCCAGAAATAGTTAGGTATGTACAAAATAAACAGAGGTAGAAAATCGAGTTTTAAACTAGAGATATGAAGCCATGAACACGAAGATATTAGTACTCACAGACATAGGAATCAACACAGACGGATTCATCGAGAAAATGAGGGATTTGAACCAAGTATGGTTCGAATCTCTTTGAGATTCCATCAAACAACATGGAAGTCAAACAACCAGTAGAGATAGGAGGCCGAATAGGGCCATAAATTGAAGAGAAAACCCATGAATCGAAGGGGGTTTAGTGACGGCGGGCGTTAGGAGGAGGGTGAGAGAGGAGAGAGGAGGAAGGGTTTCAAGGGCGGCCATTTGTGGAAAATGGGTAGGGTTTGCGGGTTGTCTGGTTAACTAAAAAAGGCAATGAATCCTGGACCGTTGATCTTCTGAGATCAACGGCCAGGATTACATCTAGATTGGGGCGGGTCAAATAATTTGGTATTGGGTTTGGGTTATGGGTTAGGTTAGTTTAATTGGGTGGGGTGGAAATTAGGCTAAGGTCCGAAATTTAAAAGAGGATATATGTTAAATACCCAATTAATTTGATAAAATAATTTATAAAAATGCTATTTAAGCATGAAAATGATTTAAAATAATTAATTAACATTATTAAAATATAAAAGGTCATTTTTGTGTAAAATAAAGTAGTTATGCACACATCGGCTATTACTGCAAAGTTATTGCAATTATAACCTATATGTAAATAAATTATGCATAAGGTGATTAAATCTTAGTATAAATATAAATGATAAAATTATTATAAAATCATTTGTCATGCAATTAATAATTATTTAAGTAATAAAATACTAGAATAAAAATTAAAATCCTTTAAAAATTGCAAAAAATTATGGAAAATATTAATTGATGCTCGTGCATTATTTTGAAGATATATATGTATTTTGAAAATAATATAGGGAAAAATTGGGTATCAACAAGTACCACTTAATTTAAGGAAAATCTCACATAGAATCAATCAGTGGTTGAGAATGAGGTTAAATAAAGTAAGAACTGATTCCAAAATCAATTAGGAGTCAGCACACAAAATCAGCTAGTAGTACGGGTACATAAATAAGGTAAGAACAAGTAAGAACTTAATAAGGAAATACGGGTACTAAATGCAAACCCTAATTTAGGTAAGTAAATAAATTAACACTTTAATTGACAGAGTTAAAGGTAAACGGGCAAGAGACAGTAGAACAAATAGTCGAATAATTGAAACCTTAATGCATATCAAAGACATAGAGATGAAACTTAAGCAAAAATCAGTCGAAAAAGTAAAGAAGAAAACCAGAGTTGAAAACATTTAAATGTTTAAAACATTTTTTCGTAGAAATCCTTTAGAACCAAAACCTTAGCTTTTAGGGTAAATGAAATCGGTCGATAATAATGGTAAGAACAGAACATTTTAGGGGAGAAATACAAAATAAACACAAAATCGCTTCAGATCTAAAGAGATGTAAGCGGATTTAACCAAAAAATAGCAAGGTTCATGAAAACAAACAGGAAGGGAATCAAATCTGGTTTGAACCAGAGATTTGAAACCCTCATAATACGAGATGTTCATACTCATAGATATCGGAGTAAACATAGACAGAATAATCGAGAAAAGAGAGACTTTGAACCAGATTTGATTCGAGTCTCTGAGATTCATATCAAGCAGCATGAAAATCATACAACCAGTAGAGAGATGAGGCCATATAAGGCATGTCGAAGGAAGACCCCATGAATCAAGGGGGATTTGTGACGGTGGGGTTATAGTTTGAGGGGGGTGAGAGAGAGAATAGAGGAGAGAGGAGAGAAGGGATCCACAGGCGGCGATTTGGGGGGAAATGAGGGTAGGGTTTAGGGTGGGTATATTAAAAAGGGAAAATGGATCCTGGACCGTTGATCTTCTGAGATCAACGGTCCGGAATAATTTTAGGCTGAGGCGGGTTATGGACGGGTAGGGTAATTGGGTTAGGGTTATGGGTTAGGATAATTGGGCTGGATAGGGTATTGGGCTATTGGGTAGGTCCGAAAATTTTAATAAAAAGGGCTATATTTTAAATATCCACTTAAATTAATAAAAAAAATTATAAAAAAAATTAATAAGGGATGAAAAATGTTATATGTATAAGAAAATGATTTAAGATAATTACTTAATATTATAAAAATATAAAAAGTCATTTTTCGTGTAAATAAAGTAATTATTCATACGTGGGCTATTATTGCAAAGTTATTGCAATTATGACCTGAAAATGTATATATAATTATGCATAAAATAATTAAATCTTAATATAAATATTAATGATAAAATTAAGCAACAAAATTATTATAAAATTATTTGTGATGCAATTAGTAATTATTTATATAATAAAATAATGGGATAAATTAATTAGAAATCTTTTAAAATTACATAAAATTGTGGGGGAAAATGCTAGTTGATGCTCATGCATTATTTTGAAAATGTATTTTGAAAATATATAGGGGAAATTGGGTATCAACATATACCACTTGATAACACAAAGGTTGGGAGATCCATGAACGTAAAGAAAATAAGGTAAAGAAATGCGGAAGCAGTAAAGAAATGCAATGGAATTGATAAACTAAGAAAAATAAACTAGATATGTGGAAATTCAAGGAATGTCCCAAGAACCCCGAGATTAGGTTAATCTAGATTTTGATAAGATCCTAATGACAACAAGTTGGTTATGCAACCAATTGCCTTCACTAGAGATAATCTAATCAAGAACTAGATTCGGATCTTGACTTCTAGTTTGAATAACTTACGACAACAACTAGTAAAAGAAACTAGTCGCCTTCGAAGAATAACAAATGAAACCAAAGATATCACAAGAAAGAAAATTATCTTACTACCTTAAGCTATGAACTAGTTAGGGCTGCAAGATAAATCTCAAAGCAAAGTTCGCAAAGGTTCAAAAGATCTCACACAAATAATATTAATCTCCAATGTTGTCCTCCACAATGAAACACAAGCACCTCTTTATATAATAGTAAAGAAAGAGCTAGTCATGACTTCAATAAATGAGGATTATATTCCCTAAAGCATAGAAGACTACCCACATAAGACCAATGTAGTCAACATACACATAGACCAATGTATGTCAACATAGATTAAAACAACTATTAAATATATATTCTAGAAACTATTTTTGGGCTTATTTGGGCTGCTAAAAATTACTCTTTTGGGGGCTTATTATAGAATATAATAAGCCAACAACCTCGAGTACAATACAATATCCAAATACCGCTAGTACAAGTCATAAGCTCTACTAAGTTCACTATGAAATTTCTAAGTACAACTGTTTCGGAATAGAAATAAATTGTACTAAGCAAAATATCATAATGCGACTACGAGGCCTGCGAATGTGACGGAAGGTATACCTTGAGTCTCCACATCAATGTACGATCAAGTAGTTAATGATCAACAAACTCTGATGTACCTTGATATGCATAAAAATGTGTAGAAAGCGTAGCATGAGTACACCACAGCGGTACCCAGTATGTATCAAGATTAAACTCAGTGGAATGTGACGAGGAATAGTCAAGACACCTACTTGACATAATAACATGTACAAGTATGAATTTTAAACTAACAGGGAACAATATCAATATATAACTAAGCATGGTAACAATAAAAAAACTATACTTGCAATAGAAAACTAGAAGCAAAAACTAGCAACAAGGCATAACAAGTAACAACGACGTAGAGTAAGATGAATACAGTTTTAGGTCCAGTGTAACCAAGTAAGGAAAGCAAGTAACAACTCGATAAGAATAACCTCTTTCACACAAGATTTATTCAAGAATTTCCCATAGGTACCACACGTCATAATCATAAATCACGGGGTCTGTCATGACTCAAAAGGTCATCCCGTGTAATGTTAACAAAATTTGTGTTCTGAGGCCCTGAAAGCCTCCGTTTATCTCACCTCGATGTGCATGCGCATCTCGGGCGATTAGCCGGGAAGCCTTTATGTTGAAAATTGATAAAATGTAGAATTTATGATAATTATTTGAATAAAGTTGACTTTTGTCAACATTTTGGTAAACGGACCCAGACCCGTGATATGATGGTCCCAGAGGGTTCGTAGGAAAATATGGGACTTGGGCGTATGCCCGGAATCGAATTTCGAGGTCCCAAGTTCGAGAAATGAATTTTTAAAGAAAATTGTTTTCTAAAGAATATAAAGATTTTTTTTTTGAAAATGAAATTTGAGGTGAAACCTGTGATAACAGGCCCGTATCATGGTTCCGGATCCCGGAACAGGTTCAATATGTTTATTATGAGTTACCTGTAGAATTTGGTAAGAAACGGACTAAGTTTGACGTGATTCGGACTAAAAGTGGAAAATATGAGAGTTTAAGATGTGAAATATTACAATGATTTTGAGGCCTAATTCGTGGTTTTTGATGTTATTTTGGTGGTGTGACTGCACGAGTGAGTCCTTAAGATATTTTTGAGGTTGCGTATATAATTGGTGTTGATCCCCGAGGGCTCGGGAGAGTTTCGGGTAGGTTCTGGTGTGTTTTTAGACTTAGAACAGATGTTGCTGGACTAGGGGGGGGGGGTCAAGCCTCTGAACCCACAGCGAGGTCCGCGGTCGCCCCAGTGCGGTCCGCGGTGGAACCTTCGCGGTCGCGGTCGACCTAGCGCGCTCCACGGTGGGGGAGTTTCAGAGAGGTTCCGCAGTTGAGGCCTTCGCGGCCGCGTTCGCTCTAGCGCGGTCCGCGGTGGAACCTTCGCGCCCGCGGTCACCCTAGAGCGGTCCGAGATGGAGGCCTGGGAAGGGTATATATAAACGGGATTTTCAGTTATTTTCCATTTTTCAAAACCCTAAAAACATAAGAGGCAATTTTCTAAACACTCTTTCTTCACCAAAATAATTGTAAGTGGTTTCTAACTCATTTTCTTTACTCCTTAACTTCTTTTTACAAGATTTCATCCTAGAATCTAGGGTTTTCATGGGGAAATTGGAAATTTTCGGAAAAAACCTAAGAATATTGAAATTTGGGAATTTAGACCTCAATTTGTGGTCGGATTCCAAAACCAATTATATACCCGGGCTCCGGGGTGAATGGGTAATCGGATTTTTGTCCGAATTTCGGGTTTGGACCAAGCGGGCCCGGGTCAATTTTGACTTTTTGGAGAAAACTTTAGCAAACTCATTTCCAAGCATTAGAACTTATTCATTTAGCATTTATATATACAATTAAGTAACTTGTGGCTAGATACGAGCGAGTTGGTGGTGGAATCAAGAGGTAAAGCGGTAGTTGAGGCTTGATTGTGTTCGTGGCATCGAGGTAAGTGTTTGGACTAACCTTAGCTTCAGGGAATAGGTGTTGAGTCGTATGTGCTACTTGTTTATACCATGTTCAATGTATAGGTGAAGTGACGAGTACCTATATATTGTTTGTCAAGCATGCCCGTGAGTCGGTTTTGATGTATTACATGTTTTTCTTCTATATTCATTGTGTTATTAAGTAGATTTCATTTTGGAAGTTATTCAATTGTTTAAAATACTTGATAAAGGAAATGTGATAAGTTGTTTTCAGTTTTGGATTGTTTTTATTAAGTTATATACTTGAAAGAGATTGGTTATAGCTGAGTGCCTTGCCGGGACAGTATTATTTCGATTGTTGTTCCCCTGTCGGGTGGTTATGAATTGTACTTCCTACTGTTCATTTCCTTGCCAAGTTGTTGTTTGATTTTGATTGGGTGCGGAAGAGTGTAATCACGAAGGGTGATGCCGTGTATTCATTTCATTCATTGCATTGTGAGGAAGAGAGTAAAAGCACGAAGGGTGATGTTGTGCCATGATTTTACATTGAAAAGCACGAAGGAACCTGCCGTGCCCTTTTATTTATTTATTGCATTGTGAGGACGAGAGTAAAAGCATGAAGGGTGATGCCGTGTATTCATTTTATGTATTGCATTGTGAGGACGAGAGTAAAAGCACGAAGGGTGATGCCGTGTACATATTTGTTTGTGTTTTTACTTACTGTTAACTTTTACTCTTCTATATTGTTTCCTTGCTCAGTGACTCATTACTGTTCTCTCTTCTTTTCCCCATTAATTGTGTCACGACCCAGAATCCTAATCCGGGTCGTGATGGCGCCCAACGACGGGGTTAGGCAAGCCCAACACAAATTACACTAAGTGTTACCCTTCCCATCTAATTGAACAAGTCAATAATTACCAGTTTAAAACAACTAACATGATACTAGCCTTGAGTTGCAGGAAAAATCATAGTAAATACAAGGCCGAAATAAAACATATACATAGCTATACAACCAAACCCAAAATATACATACACTACGCGTGTGTGCCTGGAACTAGTGTCTCGAGTGTCATCGGCAACTACTGAATATACAATGCCTACAATATATACAGAGTCTCAGTCTGAAAGAAATGGACAGAGAATATAACAAAAGAACTCCAGGGTGCTGCTAGGAAGTCGCCGGGAAAGCAGCTCACCGTGAAGTATGACCACGCTATCAATATCTAGCACTGACCTGATAATCAGAAGTACCAGCCTCCGGACCTGTACAATCAAGTACAGAAAAGAAAAGAAAGTGCAGCATGAGTACATATTAAATAAATATGTACCCAGTGAGTATCTCGCCTAAGCTCGAAGAAGTAGTGACGAGAGGTCGACTCATACTCAATAAGGTCCAAAAATAATAGCATATGGTAGAGTATAATGAAATACATTAGGCATGTCAGGGAGATAAGCAACAAGTATATATATCAAGAGCAGAAATCCAAACAATTGCTGAACTAAACAATAAAGCACTTTCAAGGGTAAAACCACCGAACGAAACAATAACAACAAATTCTTAGATCCGCCGTGGCGTATGGCCCGCTCCCATAAGGTACCTTCTACACTCGCCGTGGCGTACGACCCGATCCCATGTTCACTTCAATTTCTTTTCAACACTGCCAAGGCGTACGCCCGATCCCATATTAATTTCAATTTCTTTTCAACACTGTCGTAGCGTACGACCCAATCCCATATTCATTTCAATTTCTTTTCAACACTGTCGTGGCGTACGGCCCGATCCCATATTCATTTCAATTTCTTTTCAACACTGTCGTGGTGTACGGCCCGATCCTATATTCATTTCAATTTCGTTTCAACACTGTCGTGGCGTACGGACCGATCCCATATGTTTCACTATTCTTACTTTCCATAACAAATTCCTTATCATTCAACAATTTTTTTCCATAAAGCCTCAGAGGAACAACACTATATGACACATAACCTCATAGTACATATGGCGTCACAATAAATCATATAAAGCATTACAAGGAAAACATATCACGCATTACTAGGAAAGAATATAAGGCACTCCGAGAAAGCATACAAGGTATGATGTGGGCCTAACTACCCAGACATAACAATAATAGTCGCTACGTACGGACTCTCGTCACTTGGCGCGTACGTAGCCCCCTAACAATTTACACACACCATATACATCACCTATGGGGACAATTCCCTCTAACAAGGTTAGAAAGGAGACTCACCTCGTGT
>MDKH01144209.1:0-38040 GCA_005239495.1 Nicotiana undulata
AAAGAATTCACGACTTGGGCCTTTTAATGGGACTGCCCAGCAGTTTCCGCACCTGCGACTTTTTGATCGTAGGTGCGGACTCGCACCTGCAGAATAAAGGGTCGCGCCTGCGGAAAAAAGGCCTGGGCACTGGGGGATTTCTCGCACCTGCGGGCTTTTGTCAGCGCCTGCGGAGAAAAGGCCGCTTCTGCGATGGCCAGGGCCACTGGGGAAGGTCGCGCCTGCGGGCTTTCGTCCGTGCCTGCGGAGCCGCGCCTGCGGAGAAAAGGCCGCTCCTGCGGAAGGAGCCGCACCTGTGAAGGGATTTCCGCTGGTGCGAACCTCGTGCCTGCGGCTCATGGACCGCAGGTGCGGTCACACCAGTACATTCTCACCAGCTATGAGTTTTACTGGTTTTTGTCACCGATCGGGGTCCGGGAGACCCCTGGGCCCACCCGAGCCCTCGACAAATTGTACCAACAAGTCCCAAATCACATGAGGGACTTGCTCGAGCTCCCGGAACACTAAAAACATCATCCAAACCAAGAATCACTCTCCAAAACCCCTTAGATCAAACTTAGGATTTCAAGAAAAATCAAATGGCTCATCAATATGCCGAACGGGTCTATAATGCTCGGAATGACCCTAAATTTTGCGGAAAAGTCATAAATGACTATACGGAACTATTTCCAGTTCCAGAATTCCATTCGGACCATGATATCACGAGTCCAATTCCAGGCTGAATTCCAAATCTTATGAAATCCTGAATTCCAATTCAGGTGCCGAAATAGTCCCGGGTCATCAGAAACCCGAGGCGAACACATTCCCAAGTCTGAAATCATCATCCGGAGCTGCTGGAGCTGTCAGAACTCGATTCCGAGGCCGTTTGTTCAAAATGCTGCTCGGAACCAAAATTAGCCAAATTCAGGAACCAAGTGTTCCTGAACTGGCCAAATCACTTCTGAATCTCGAACTACCTGCCCACACAAGTCATAAGGCACGAGTAGCCGCTGTGGAAGGAGTCATTCACGGGAGCAGAGTCCCAACACACAAAACGACCGACTGGGTCGTTACACCTGATGACTTAACTTGAAATGAATTCCCTCATTTTCCAGGTGGGCGCCTGATGACTTAACTTGAAATGTATTCCCTGGTTCTCCAGGTGGGTGCCTGATGACTTAACTTGACATGTATTCCCTCATTTTCCAGGTGGGCGCCTGATGACTTAACTTGAAATGAATTCCCTCCTTCTCCAGGTGGGCGCCTGATGACTTAACTTGAAATGAATTCCCTCATTTTCCAGGTGAGCACCTGATGACTTTACTTGAAATGAATTCCCTCGTTCTCTAGGTGGGTGCCTGATGACTTAACTTGAAATGAATTCCCTCATTTTCTAGGTGGGCGCCTGATGAGTTAACTTGAAATGAATTCCCTCGTTTTCCAGGTGGGCACCTGATGACTTAACTTGAATTGTATTCCCTCGTTCTCTAGGTGGGAGCTTGATGACTTAACTTGAAATGTATTCCCTCGTTCTCCAGGTGGGCGCCTGATGACTTAACTTGAAATGTATTCCCTCATTTTCCAGGTGGGCGCCTGATGACTTAACTTGAAACGAATTCCCTCGTTCTCCAGGTGGGCGCCTGATGACTTAACTTGAAATGAATTCCCTCGTTCTCCAGGTGGGTGCCTGCTGACTTAACTTGAAATTTGAAATAACTCTAAAATAATTCCCTCGTTTGCCAGGTGGGCGCCTGCTACTGATTTGAAAATTTGGAATGAACTCTGAATTGACTTCCCCCGTTCTCCAGGTGGGTGCCTGCAATCACAACAAAACAAAGAAAAATTTTCTGCCCCAATTTTTACCAGGAAAATTGGTGAGTGTTAGCTAAATTCCATTTTCCAGGAGGGCTCTGAAAACATAAATCAATTCCCATTATCCAGGAGGGTCTTGAGAATTTAAAACCTAAATCCCATTATCCAGGAGGGTCTTGAGAACTTGAAAACTAATCCCATTATCTAGGAGGGTCCTGAGGATTTAAAATCTAAATCCCATTATCCAGGATGGTCCTGAGAACTTTGAAAATGTACTTACCAGATCCATGCTCTCTTTTCTGGATGATCTCTGCAGGGAGAACAAAATGCATTGCCCCTGAACCATGCTTTCCTCATGGAGGGTCCCTGCAAATCAGACAAATTTTCTTTCCCCTGTTTCAGACAAATAAAATCTTGTTAGTTTGAAAACGTGGTGGTTAGTTTGTGGCATCATTGCTGAATATCTGCTTCTGCCATTGCCATGCTTCATCCTGATTAGCTGCCTCGGGCCAGCAAGGGGTTGTTTGTCCTTTTGATCGAAATTGGACCCCAAAACCTCTGAATGACCTGAATATCTTACATTCACTTGTTGCATTGTGTTTTCATCCTGAAAATTGCTGAATCTTTGTATTTTCTCAAAATTCAAGAATCACCTTATCACCTTTACTTCAATTACCACCATACCGCTTATGCTGAGTCATGTCACTTGTGATGTGCTTGGCCGAACTCCGCTTTGTGCAATTTAAAAGCTGGCAGTAGGCTTTGGAATTCTTTCCTGCTTGTTCAACAAGGGCTAACTCAAAAGAGACTCATAAAGATAGACTCAAATAGCACAATGAAGTGATTTTTGGCAAAAGGAACAAAGGAAAATTTTGAACAAAGATGACTATGTGAAGAAGAATGAAGAAAATAGACAGTCTTATCTAAGTGAAGCAGCTGACTCCAATGATCATGCCATGCATTTTCGATTGATCAGCCTAATCCGTCTAACCAATCATATTTTCAGTTTTTGTCGTGTCTTCATACTTCAAAAATGGGCTTTCAATGATCCGATTTCTTTGTAAAGTCACGAGCCTCATTCAACTTGTAGTGCCCCAAATGTTTTTTTCACCGACAAGGTTCTCTCATTTGTTCATCTCTCAACTCACCATCGTCTTATGGTGCCCGCGAGGGTTTTCACCAATAAGACTCTCTCATTTTTAATTTTCTCTCAGCTCACCATCGCCTTACAGTGCCTGTGAGGGTTTTCACCAATAAGACTCTCTCATTTTTAATTTTCTCTCAGCTCACCATCGCCTTACAGTGCCTGTGAGGGTTTTCACCAATAAGACTCTTTCATTGTAGATTTCTCGCAAATTACCATGAACATAGTGTTACCCATGATGTAAATCATACCTCTATCTCGCTTGACTGGACATCCTCAAAGATTGATCGGAAGGTCATTCTTTGGACCGTAATGTAGGCTTTTCGACAAGGTTAGAAAGAAAAGGTGGTATGAAGGCTCGAAATGATTTAAGATGAAAGGGTTCAAAATTACAACTTTTGGAATCAGATCTTTTGGCCAAATCTAAAACTTCTGCCCCAGTTTCTTGGATTCTGGGGAACTTTTTTTTTTCATGTCTTTTTGATTTTTTTGGATTTTTGTTTTAATGGGACCGAACCTTAGAGTAAGGCTGCCTTCGTATCCTTAAAAGGAATCAGGTCGAATGTAGTTCCAACATCTGACCTGACCGTTTTTGTCACGACCCAAGTTCTTACTCCGGTCGTGATGGCGCCCAACACCGAAGTCGGGCAAGCCAACACTAGTTACTAACGAAATTACTTAAACAATTGAGATGTTCAAATACTTGTTCAGTTATAATTTAAGAACTCCTTTAATGAAAGTGAGGAAATAAGGCGAATTGATTTAAAGTAACTCAAAAATCGTTTGCCAACATATACAGTATAGCAAAAATACTGGGAAAACCAACTACGTATGCCAAGACCTAGTGTCACAAGTCCACAGGCGACTAGTGGAGTATACAAAACAATCAAAATGAATGTACAACTGTTTGAAAGGTGTAGAAAGAAATATCCCAAAAAACATAGAAACTCTACAGTGCTGCTGAGGAATGCCAGGAAAAGCAGCTCACCATGTAGTCGGGTCCAGATAGTACTCTCAATGACGGGCACCGGAATAGTGACCAGGTGCAACAGCCTCAGAACCTGTACAATTAAGTACAGAAGTGTAGCATGAGTACATATAAACAAATATGTACCTAGTGAGTATCCCGTCTAAACTCGAATAAGTAGTCACGAGAGGTAGACGTGTTACTCACTAGGGTCGTTAACAATAATATGATTTAATGAATCTAGACAGGAATAACATTTACGGAAAGCAAGTAGACATGGAGCATCAGTACATAAAGATAACGATCAACCTGCAAGGGCCAAGTAATAATATTCAATAAAAATCACAAGTTTCTTTCCCACAGAACAATTGAATTGGTAAGAATAATAATAAGACTCTCAATCAAGCACATAGCATATAATATGCCGAGGCGTACGGCCGAAGCGACGCAGAAATTAAAATGTGCACTGCCGAGGGTCGAGCGGCACGAACCATAGATGCATCTATTACCCCGCTCGTGAATCGATCATGCGACGCGATTGACATAAATATAAGGTTACCCCGCTCACGAATTATAGATGCGGCATGGGTGCTCGTAGACATACACAAAATTATCAATAAATTCAGGAATTTATCATGGATTATTCTTAAATTCAACGATTTAAGCACTTAAACTTACACATAGCTTCCGAAATTCTCATGTGAATTTTCAAGGATAATAAGGAACCAGGAACACATGTAAAGATACAGGTAAGGCACATAGAGACATGCTTGTGAAAATCCTAAGTTCTACCCGACACAACAGAGTAGTAGCTACGGCGGACTCTCGTCACTTTGCGCGTACGTAGCCCCCGCAAATAAGGACAAATTCAATCGTTTACATTTACCTATGGGGACAATTCCCTCTTACAAGGTTGGAAAGGAGACTCACCTCGCGTAGAATCTACTTCCCGACCAAGAACGCGCCCTAAACTCCAAACTTTACACCCGAGGACGCAAAACTAGTCAAATGATATATAAATACGTCAATGCATGCTCAAGGTATGGAAATTCTCCTACTTATTTAGTAAATTCACTATTCTTGAAGAAATTCCAAAATACACCCCTGGGCCCACATGCTCGAATTCCGGAAATATTCGAAGATAACACTCACCCAAAGCCTAAGGATCATTAATATGCAATTTTTATACGATTTCATGGTAGAAAAGTGGTTAAATTCCCTAAAGTTCATCAACCCTAGGTTTTCACTCTATACCTTATGATTTCCATTATTTAGATGTTAATCTACCTAAGTTTTGGTGTAAAAATCTAACATTTAAATAGAATTTACTTACCTCTTAGTAGCTAGGTGTCGCGCCCCATTTTCTATCGCACGGGTTAGGTACGGAGAGATCGGGTTTATGACATTTTGGACAACTCCTTAAAAGAAAGGATTTAAGGAAGAGTCGCCACCTAACAATTTTTATGGTGCGTTAGGGCACCTAGAGTTGATAACTCGTGAACTAGTTTGCATTACCAGAGATTGGGTAAAGGGATTGAAATTATCCCAAGGGAAAGGTGTTAGGAACCCCTCAAGATCCACAACTGTAGGTCTCATCCAAAAAGTTTTGTGAATTTGGACGGCGAACAAGTAGCAAGTAAGGTTCATATAAGAGGGGATTTCAAACAAGCATAAAAATCTTTAAAGGTTTATGGGAAAGCATATAAATAAGCATTTGAAAAGAAACTGTCCTAGGTTTAAAGTAATACGGATCACATCAATGCAATACCAGGTATGTCACACCTCGACGAGGCGGCTACACGTGGTATTAGCGCACCGGTCATCATATCCGTATTCTACCCTTCCCACCCCGTAAATATTATTTAAAATGCGTGTGTTGGTTACGAATGCTTATTGCGTGCCATTACCCGTCCCATTCTATAAGTCCTGGACGGTATTTAGGACTACTAATCCTACAAGGTGAGTACTAGTTGGACCCCTAGGTTTAAAAGATAAAATACTAGACGAGATGCATAACAAGTAGGACCTCACATATAAAAGGACACATAGGGGAAAATAAAGGCTCATAAGTCCCTCCACAGATAGACATACAATTGGCACGTCTCAAACACATTTAAAGTCTCAGAGATGGGGTTAAAAGAGAGTTTTGAGTAAAACAATGAGTTGCAAGAGGAATCTGATTTGGAAAACTTAGCGAAGGAATATGTCAGAGAAATAGTTGATTTTTTTAGAAATGCAGTCGTTTAGGGGAGTGGTAGAATTCAGAAGTACAATGATTTAAAACTTTCAGAAGACATAGCCGAAAATTATTGAGGCCTGATTTTGAAGTAAAATTCAGTAGCTTAACATATATGGTAGTTGAAGATAATTGCAGTAGAGGAGTAATAAGTGGTACCAAAAATACAGTAGCTTTAAATACTCAGAGTAAGGATTCAAAATTGCACGATTTTTAGTGGAGTGAAGTATCTTTGAAAACCCACTAATTTAAAGCATAACAGTGCAAAACTCAGAAAGTCCTAAGGGAAACAAATGTATAATTTCAAGACTGTTTTAAAATAGAGCCAGAGCTTTAGGAAAATAAAGTGAACCTCAGGGAGGTCAAACAAGAATGAGAGCAACAGGGTTCAAAAGGTTAAAGAGGTTAATTAGCCTTAAACATAATTGGTTTAAATTTATCGCGTTCGGCCTAAAGTTGCCTAGGCGTCGTATACATTGCCTAACTATCTTAAAAGGTGAACATGCATATTTTGGATTCTGATTTTAAAGAGTATATTTGCAGAAAATGTTTCGAGTAGGCTAACCGCATTTTATTAGATTAAGCATGCTAATTAGGTGCTTTAATGATTTGCAATTCAAACAAGTATGAGATCCTAAACAACAGGATATCTAATGCACATAGAAATTCCTAACACATGGTTTCTAAGATGGAAATGCAGTAATGACCTTATAACAGTTTATTAGGCTTGTTATTAACTGATCAGGATTATGAAATGAGGATAATAACATGCTGAAAGTGAAAGACCTAAAACAGGATTTCTACTATGTGAGATGCATGTCATATACAAGTTATCTAATGCACAAATAAAGTCCTATACGCATGTTTTATACCCATCAACTAAGCTAAGCATGCATAACCCCTCCCAAATTCACTATCCAGCCCCAATTATTCGTTTACAAATTATTACAAACCTGAATAATAAATTACATTAATGAAAAAAAAGAAAGTAAGAAGTTATTCTATAGGGAGCCTTCAACCAGGCCCAATCTCCCAGCCTCACTCCTTTCGAGTTTCACAACCTTAATGGCCTAGGTGCGGCAAAGCTCCCAAAGGGCCCAATGGATCTCTGGCCAATACCAGCACCCAGGGAAATTGCCAAAATTTTAACAAAGTGCAGTGTGGAATTACCAGCCTTGTGTGTCAAAGTTCCATGAGTACTCAGGGGCACTCAAGGCAATTCTCACACGAAGGGGGTGGGACCTAATTTTCTAGGAGTAGTGTAATGTGCAGGGAAGAGAGGAAAGTTCATAGTTTAAGAAAAGAGTTTTCAAAACTGGAGAGTTAGTTTTTGAAAGATTAACTTAAAATAGACAGAAACATTAATCAACAGCTCAGCAATACAGGATTGTACACAAGGATAATGAGACAAAAAGGAAAATAGATCACCTAATAACACCAAGAGATACAGAGACTTATGCAAAATCCCTAAGTATGAATACACATAATCAAAGAGATTCAGGGGACCAAGAAATGGCCAAGTTTAGACAGTAACAGGAGACAGTTGTGATAGGTGAAATTAAGAGCAAGTAACAGTCATATGAGCATGCAAGTGAAGTATTGACAGATGAAAAGTTTAGGGGACCAGGGATAGGAAGGTTCACACATGATACTGAACAAGAATAGAAATGGCCTAACAAATGTATACAAGAATAGGTACAACTTATAACAAATACTAGCTTAATCATAAACAGGTAAAAAGTTGAGCATAGGAAGTATCATCAGGAAAACCAGGGCATCAATTGCATGTAGAACAGTAGAAGCATAGGTAGAAAACAACTAGGAATACAACATACTGAAATAGTAATAGCCACATTGGTTTGTAACCTTGGAAATTAATCAAGACATACCAGTAACAAGAGAGAGCAACAGAGTGAAAGAGCCAAGTATGAGCACAATATTGGCTAGGCTTATAGCCGGCCAATAACAATAGCAGAGTAAAGAAAAGCACAAGAGAGAGCTTAGAGTAGTACTGATAAGAGAGAAGAACACAAGTCTGTGTGTGTGTCCGTGTATTTGTGAAAAGCTAGGACTTTTATTGTTGAAAAACGAGTAGCAAAATATGGTAAGAATCACAATAGCATGGTAATAAAAGAAGTCAGAATCAATCAGTGTGGAGATTAAGACACGGTTCCCTTAAGTCAAGGGATTTCAAAAACTCAAACGGTAAAATATATAACTTATAAGGTAAAGTAAAATCAGTACACGACCAACTAAGGAAAGAATCATAGTTCATTAAGTAATAGGGTAAACAATTAAGGCTAGGTTAAAAAAATATTCTAATTAAGGAAATAGACAATAAGAATGAAGTACCACAGGCGAATCAATCAATTTGAATAGAAATTGAGGGGTTAAAGGAAAGTTATCAATCAAACCCCCGTAAGTATGGAATCCAGAATCAATCAAACAAGAGTCACAATCATATAAATAGACAGAAATGCTCAGGCACAGTAAACAGGCAGGTTAAACAAGTGCTAGAAGAAAGAGGCAAGTCTGATCAATCGAGATAGTCATAAGCATAAGTTAGGCTAAGAAAACTTAGTAGAACACATTCAAAGCAAGGTAATCACAGAAACTCAAGCAAAGAGAGACGAGCAGTCATGATGATACACAGAACCACATATAGAAGTCTAGGAGAATTAGGGTTTTTAACATAAACGAGATAAAAGCTAGTGAAGTCATAGAATCAGTTATGATATGCAAAGAATAGAGTCAAACACAAAGAACAACTTAACTTTAAACAGGCATAGAAAGGGTTCTGAGAAACCCTAGTTTTAAAAGGGAGTGAGAATATTTAAAAGTTGAAGATTCTTAAAGATTGAGTTGAGAACAGTGTAAAACATAAAGAAACAGGCTTGAATCATTTAAAAACACCATATATTTGAGAGGTATAGGCAGAAATTAGGGTTTCATAGAAGAACCAGAGATAACCGGAGAACCTGCCGTGAAACTCAAAGATCGTGGTGGATATGGCCATGTCCAAAACCCCACTGGAGAGGCCGGGAACAACCCAAAGCAGGAGCCCAGGTGAGAGTTGGCATGGCCCAGACCCTCGAGGGCTTCATAGATGAAGTGAGCCAGATAGAGGAGACCTCATGGAGTCTTGTAGTCGAAAGGATGGTGGTCGGAGATGGCCGGAGGAAGGCAGAGGGGCTTCATCGGAGACGAAGAGACAGAAGTCTCTAGAGAGACTAGAGAGAGAGAGAGACGGGAGATAGAGAGATGAGAGAGCTTTGGAAAATGAGGCGGTCATGGAGGGGGTAGTTAGAATTAATTAAGGAAATATGGATCTGGACCGTTGATCTTATGTGATCAACGGCTCAGATCACGTATGGGGTTGGTCCGGGTATGAATTGGTTTGGGTTGGGTAGGAATTTTGATTTTGCGTCTGGGTTAATTAGGTTTAAAGATCGGATGGGTTGGGAATTTTGGGGTTTAAATGTGGCTAAATTTGAAAATAAAAAATGGCTACTAGTTAAATACCCACAAAAAGATAATTAATTAATAAACAATTTCTAATAATTGTATAAAGTGAAATTGAGTAAAAATAGGTAAAATCACAGTAATTAACTAATATTAAATGCAAAGAATATGTAAGTTTTGAATAAAAATAGTACAAAATGTTCAATTGGGCTATGATTGTAAAATTGTTGCAATTGAAATTAAATGGCACCCAATTGGCTAATTTGTGAAATAATTGAATTTTAACAGCTAGAAAATGATTATAAACGATATACTGAGCTGGAAACATTTTTGAAATTATTTACAACATAGTTTATGAATAATTATTTAAATATGAAATACTGAATAGACATGCGAATAATTTAATAAAATAGGGAAAATAGGGGGAAAATGCTTATTATTTTAAAATAGTGATTTTGAAAGCTTATATGCAAGTTTGAAAATAATTTGAGGAAAAATTGGGTATCAACAGCTGCCCCTCTTTACCCGGGAAGGATGAAAGAGTTGTCGGGTAAAGATATGATGGCCAATTTTGACCGAGATGAAACTACGGGATAGAATTTGGCCGCACCCTGGTTTCTGAGCTGCCTACATATCCCTGGTTTTACAGGAATCAGGCCGTATGTAGTTCCAGGATCATCGGCGAAATATACCGGTGATGTTTCACAAGAACGGATGCAAGATGCATGGTAAGGTAAAAGTAGGAAGGTCTTACGGGGTTGCGTCAGAGAACTGGAGCGGTTTGCTCCTGCCTGGTTGGCTGTTCCGGACGGGTTACCTGCAACTAGAGAACAAACGTATATTGTGCATAATATAAACATGATGCAAGTTCCCGTTGGACTATGAATGTTGTCTTTGGACAATTAGGATGATGTCCTGGGCCATGAATCGCGCGCGGGATTCACAGGCTATGAAATGATGTTCTCAGGCTATGAGGATAGTGCCTTCGAACCATGATGCTTTTGAATAATGATATGCAAGTTGAATAAAAGAGATCCTTAGGTCATGAAATGATGTTCTCGGGCCATGAAAATGGTGCCTCTAAACGATGACGCCTTTGGACAAGTTGGCAATATTTCAGCCCATGAAGAATGTAGTAGTATGATGTTGGCAAGACAGAGCTTAGTCTTGCGATTTGCGAAAAGAAAGAGGGCAGAGCTTAGCCTGAAAGAAAGCGTAAATAAATAAGGTGACTGCTTTGAAAAGGTAGAAAGAAGCTTAGCGTAATGAAGTAAGATGCGGAGAGAGGTAACGTAGAACCTCAGAAGGCAGAATGATAGCCTTATGCAATGCAGGAAATAAAATGCAGGAGAGGTAGCGTAGAACCTCGGAAGGAAGAATAGGTAGCCTTATGCAAGAAGTAAATGCAGAGGAGACATCGCTTAGTCTCGGAAGGCAGAAAGGTAGCCTTATGCAACGATGCGAATGCAGATGGAGGTAGAGCTTAACCTCAGAAGGCAGAAAGGTAGCCTTATGCAAAGATGCGAATGGAGGTAGAGCTTAACCTCGGAAGGCAGAAAGGTAGCCTTATGCGGATGCGAATGCAGAGGGAGGTAGAGCTTAACCTCATTCAGATGGAGACAGAGCTTAGTCTCGGAAGGCAGAATGGTAGCCTTATGCAATGCGAGAAAATATAGGGAGACAATGCTTAGTCTCGGAAGGCAGAATGGTAGCCTTATGCAGTGCAGAAAATAAATGACAGTAAGAGTTCTTAGCTGATGATAAAGTGCGGTGACACGATTATTGCGAATGAAGTATCATTTGCAATGATGATAATAGTAAGTGTTGGCATGTGCGATGAGTTCGAGAGCGTATCCTTGAGAAGCATGCGTCTTGTGGGGAAAATGAGATGTCTTGGGCTTTCGCCGTATTTGTGCCTGCATCCAAAGAAAAATCATGAGTCTGTAAAGGGAAGGGTTAGTTCATATCCCTATTGGCTCGGATCGGCCTATCTGCTTGATGATGATAACTTTGGTTTGTACCATAGGGGTAGCGTTGCTAAAACAAGTTGTTTTTGAGAAATAAATATGCATGGTTTTATAAAATATGATATAACATATAAAAAGAATAATTTTCTTTGGATGAACTGACGACCACGACGCGGTTCAAGACATTGCAACCTCTCTTGCTGCGGATATTTGAGGGTCCTCCTCAAAATTCTGCCCCAGTTTGATGGGTGAAGGCTTCTGGTTGTTAGTGGTGCGGTGCTCGGATGAACTTGCTTTGGAATTTTGAGGTCCCTCCTCAAAATTCTGCCCAAGTTTCCATTCGTGGGGGAAATGAAAAATTTATTAAAATATGACTGAACCCATAGGGCTGCCTACGTATCCCCTCTTAAACGTGAATCAGGTCAGGCGTAGTTCAATTTACAACATTGATAGAAACATAACAATTACACATAGTAGCGCTTGACTGCATCTGAATTGATTGGTTTAGGCCAAATTTCTCCATCCATTTCTGCCAGTATGAGTGCTTCTCCTGTTAGCACTCGGTGAACCATGTACGGGCTTTGCCAATTTGGAGAGAATTTCCCTTTTACTTCGTCTTGATGAGGAAAGATTTTCTTTAACACTAGCTGCCCCAGTGTGAATCGTCTTGATTTGACTTTCTTGTTGAAGGCTCTAGTCATTCTACTCTGGTATAGCTGACCATGACAAACCGCATTCATTCTTTTTCCGTCTATGAGGGTCAATTGCTCATAGCGGCTTCTTACCATTTTGCGTCGTTGAGCTTGGCTTCTTGTATGATTCTCAAAGATGGAATCTCAACTTCAGCAGGAATGACGGCTTCCGTACCGTATACCAACATGTAAGGAGTTGCCCCAGTTGATGTGCGAACCGTGGTGCGATACCCCAATAGAGAAAATGACAATTTCTCATGCCATTGCTTGTGCCTTTCTATCATTTTTCTTAATATCTTCTTGATGTTCTTGTTGGCAGCCTCAACGGCTCCATTCATTTGAGGTTTGTATGCTGTAGAATTCTTGTGCTTGATCTTGAAGGTTTCACACATTGCTTTCATCAAATCACTGTTTAGGTTGGAACCATTGTCGGTGATGATTGACTCTGGAACTCCGAATCGACAGACAATGCGGTCGCGGACAAAGTCGGCCACGACCTTCTTAGTAACTGCTTTGTAAGATGCTGCTTCGACCCATTTGGTGAAATAGTCAATGGAAACAAGAATGAACCTGTGTCCATTGGAGGTGCAGGCTCGATTTGTCCAATGACGTCCATGCCCCAGGCGGCGAACGACCATGGTGAGCTTGTTGCATTAAGCTCACTAGGAGGTACCTTTATCATATCCCCATGTATCTGACACTGATGACATTTGCGAACATACTGGGTGCAGTCTATTTCCATGGTCATCCAGAAATAACCAGCCCGTAGTATCTTTTTTGCTAGAACAAACTTGTTCATATGAGGTCCGCATGTACCAGCATGTATTTCCTCAAACAGCTTCGTTGCTTCCTTCGCCTCGACACATTTTAGTAAACCCATATCGGGAGTCCTCCTATATAGGATTCCTCCGCTGTGAAAGAAGTTGTTTGATAACCTTCGAAGAGTGCGCTTTTGAGTAGCGTTTGCAAGCTCTGGGTACTCTCTCTCTGCCAAGTACTCCTTAATATCATGAAACCAAAGCTTTCCATCTGCTTCTTCTTCAACGTGGGCGCAGTAGGCCGGTTGATTGTGAATCCCCACCGGGATAGGATCAATGAAGTTCTTATCTGGATGCCGGATCATAGATGACAAGGTAGCCAATGCATCGGCGAACTCATTCTGGATTCTGGGAACGTGCCAGAATTCAATCTTTGTGAACCTCTTTCTCAATTCCTAAACACGATGTAGGTATGGCAGTATCTTGGAATTCTTGGTCGCCTATTCTCCTTGGACTTGGTGTATCAATAAGTCAGAGTCACCAATTGCTAATAATTCATGAACATTCATGTCGATGGCCAAATTGAGCCCAAGGATGCAAGCCTCATATTCAACAATGTTGTTGGTGCAGGGGAACTTGAGTTTGGCGGATACCAGGTAGTGCTGACCGGTTTCTAAAATTAAGACTGCTCCAATACCCATGCCTTTGAAGTTTGCGGCCCCATCAAAGAACATCCTCCAACCGTCGTAGGATTCTGCAATGTCCTCTCCTACGAATGACACTTCTTCATCGGGGAAATACGTTTTCAATGGTTCGTATTTTCCGCCCACAGGATTTTCAGCAAGATGATCGGCTAATGCTTGTCCCTTGATCGCCTTTTGAGTTACGTAAATGATGTCGAACTCACTTAACAAGATCTGCCATTTAGCTAGCTTGACAGTGGGCATAGGCTTCTGAAAGATGTACTTGAGCGGATCCATCCTTGATATGAGGTATGTTGTGTAGGCGCAGAAATAATGTCTCAGCTTCTATGCGACCCAAGTCAAAGCACAACAGGTGCGTTCTAGTAGAGAATACCGGGCCTCATACGGAGTAAACTTCTTGCTGAGGTAGTAAATTGCTTGCTCTTTCCTCCCTATTTCATCATGTTTCCTGAGAACGCAACCGAAAGCTCCATCTAATACATCAAGGTAGAGTAATAGAGGTCTACCCGGCTCTGG
Source organism: Nicotiana undulata (assembly GCA_005239495.1). Taxonomy (NCBI): domain Eukaryota; kingdom Viridiplantae; phylum Streptophyta; class Magnoliopsida; order Solanales; family Solanaceae; genus Nicotiana; species Nicotiana undulata. The sequence continues at coordinate 14,238 of MDKH01144209.1, forward strand.
AGGTACCAAGACTGGTGGTGTTGAGAGGTACTCTTTGATTTTGTCGAAGGCCTTTTGACAATCCTCAGTCCATTGGTGGCAGCATCCTTTCTTAGCATTTTGAAAATTGGTTCACAAATGACGGTGGACTGGGCTATGAACCGGCTGATATAATTGAGTCATCCCAGGAAGCTCATAACATCCTTTTTGTTCCTTGGTGGCGACAATTCTTGGATGTCTTTGAACTTTGATGGATCTAGCTCTATTCCTCGACGAATGACAATGAACCCTAGTAGCTTGCCAACCGGAACCCCGAACGCACACTTTGCAGGGTTAAGTTTCAGATTGTATTTCCTTAACCTGTTGAAGAACTTTCTCAAATATTCCATGTGATCAGCAACTTTCTTTGATTTGATGATGACGTCGTCCACATATACCTCGATCTCTTTGTGAATCATATCATGGAATATAGTGATCATAGCTCTCATGTAAGTGGCCCCTGCATTCTTCAGACCGAATGGCATCATCTTGTAGCAATACACTCCCCATGGCGTAATGAATGCCGTCTTCTCAGCATCTTCCTCGTCCATCCAAATCTGATGGTAACCAGCAAAACAATCTACAAAGGACTGCAGTTCGTTCTTGGCACAGTTGTCAATTAAGATGTGTATGTTTGGCAAGGGGAAGTCGTCTTTCGGACTGGCCCGGTTAAGATCCTGGTAGTCGATGCAGACTCTGACCTTCCCATCTTTCTTTGGTACATGCACAATGTTAGCTAACCATGTAGGATATTCGACCACTCCGAGAACCCCGGCGTTGATCTGTTTGGTGACCTCTTCTTTGATTTTCAAGCTCATATCTGGCTTGAACTTTCTGAGCTTTTGCTTCACTGGTGGGCATGTTGGATTGGTTGGCAGCTTATGGGCCATAATAGATGTACTGAGGCCAGTCATGTCATCATATGACCAGGCGAATATGTCCTCATATTCCCTTAAGAATTCCATACATTCCTCCTTTTCTGACGACGACAGATGAATGTTGATGCGTGTTTCTTTGACGATCTCTGCGTTTCCCAAGTTAACGACCTCCGTCTCGTCCAAATTAGACTTAGGTCTATTCTCAAAGTTCTCGACTTCTTTAATAATATCCTCAGGTATATCATCCTCGTCTGACTCGGGATCTGTTTGTTGCGTTGCCTCATTGCAGGTCACAGTCGTCGGTTCATAAAGATAAGTAATAGTAATGCTGTGTAAATAAAGTAATGGGGAGGAAAACAGTAGCAAGTAAATATAAGATTATAAAGAAACTAGAAATGCTTTGATAAATTGAATAATTGTTTGAACATGGGAGCTCATTCTTGTAGAAATTAAAATGCGAAAAGCAGAAAAGTCTTTAAATAAATAAACTGTAAATAATACTTGTTTTGTTAGCCTTGGTACCTCGAGGTTCGACGGGCTTTGGTTGTCCTGACGGACCAATTGTTGAGATATGATCCCTTGCTCACGACCTGTATAGAAGGGCCTTCCTCCCCCTCCTCCTCGAGAATGACATAGCAGTCCATATCCTCATCATACAGAAATAGATCCCTCATTGCCGCTAGCGCTTCCTCCTCGTCTGTACCATATGTGATGTTAGCTGACTGGAAAGTCTTCTCTATGTGAGGTATTGGCTGCTCTAATGGGTAATAGGGGCCGCGCCATGGTGGCGACTAGTCCTTGAACTCCTTCTAAGTGTACTCGTACCCTATACCAAAAGTAGTATCGTGCTTCTTGAGTGTTATTGGCTTTGTTATTCCTTGGAGATTCTTACCGAGCCCTTTACCCGGCTCGTACCTTTGCCAGTTCAATATGCTTTCGGTTTTACTGCCCCACCACTTGTCCTTGTCAATGGCGTTAACACGTTCAACGTTGTGATAGATTTCTCTACCCAACTTCCTCCTTCCATCGATGACCGAAAAGGTCTGGCGACCGTAGATATGGTTGCTACCATCGCCATGAATGATTACCTCTTGGTGATTACATTCGAACTTCACAGCTTGGTGTAAGGTTGATCCTACGGCCCCAGCCGTGTGGATCCAAGGTTGTCCCAACAGTAAATTGTAAGACGCAGGCACATCTATTACTTGGAAATCTACATCGAACCAAGTTGGTCCCATCTGTAATCACAAGGTGATTTCTCCCTCGGTGTACCTCTACGAACCATCAGAGGCTTTTACGTTGATCTCTCCTTCCTTTATCTCATGTAGACTCTTGCACAATTTCTTGAGTGTGACGAGCGTACAGATGTTGAGGCTGGAACCCCCATCAATTAGGATCCTTGTGATGAAATGATCCTCACATTGCACCGTGATGTGTAGTGCTCTGTTATGCCCTAATCCTTCGGGCAGCAGCTCATCTTCATGGAAAGTGATCTTGTGACTTTCCAGTACCTGGCCTACCATGTTGGCCATTTCCCCACTGGTGATATTGTCTGGTACGTATGCTTCACTCAGCACCCTTAGCAAAGCACTCCTGTGAGTTTCAGAGTTTCGTAACAGGGAGAGGATGGATATCTGAGCTGGCGTTTTGTTCAACTGGTCGAGGATTGAGTATTCCTTGGCTTGTATCTTTCTCCACTGATCGTCTGAACCTGTTTCAATGATGGGGGAACGGTTGTTGGCCTGCTTGCTAGACTCGGCCAAATGTTCGGGGGGTATAAACTTTGCCAGTTCTTGTCATACCCTGTGCAGTGATGGCTTTTTCAGACTTTCCTTTACCTTTCCTCCTAGCTTCAGCGGTATAGTCCCATGGAATGGCGTCTGAGTAAAAGGGTGTCGTTGTTGACATTGCCACTGGAATATGTGTGGTCATTCTTATTCCTGCCGGAGTATATGTTATAGATGGCCGGACTACAACTTTGAGCGGTCGTACAAATTCGACTTCGATTGGTCCTGGGGCCTTTCCTTTGGCGGGCGGTCTCGATTCAAACTCAAGTGGAACGGACATGTTTACCTCAACTTCCTCAGATGGCTGCATCTGGACCACGGTCGGATTAAGAGTAATCGCAGGCTTCTTCGTATCACCCTCGGCAATTAGCCCAATTGATCCCTCGGGATCCCAATCATCTTCAACCTCAATCATGTGGACACCACCTTTATGGTCAGGCAGTGGATTATTGCGAACATTAGGAGTAGGGTCCTTATCTACAATGATCTTGTTATCTATGAGGGTTTGTATCTTGTCCTTCAAGGAACGGCATTCCTTGATGGTGTGTCCCTTCATGCCGGAGTGGTAAGCATAGGTTTTGTTTGGGTTGACCCACTGAGAAGGGTTCTCAGGGACGACAACGGGAATGGGTATGACATAACCGGCGACTTTAAGCTTTTCATATAATTGGTCAATGGGTTCAGCTATGGAAGTATACTGTTTTGGTGGACGACGGTCGAAGTTTGGGCGAGGTCTTGGGAAGTTTTGGCGATTAGGTGGTGATTGATAATGAGAAGGTTGGGAATTGTAGGTATTATAGACGGGAGCTAGTTGTGAGTATTTGGGCGAGGTAGGCTGATATGTGGATGGTGGAGTTTGGTAGGTGGGTGAGGGTGTTTGGTAACTTGGAGTTGGTTGGTATGTGAAGGAAGGTGCGAGGTATACTTAGTATTTGGGAGGGGACTTGGCTTGTTGTGCCACCATAACGTCTCCTACATCCCTTTTCTTGGACACACCACCGGATTGCAGAGCTTTATTGGTAGCCTATAAGGCTTCAAACTTAGTAACCATACCATTTTTGATGCCTTCCTCGACTCTCTCTCCTAGCTTGATAATATCATAAAACTTGTGCCCCTCGACCATCATCAGCCGCTCATAATATTGAGGATCCTGAGCGCGTACAAAGAATTTCTTCATTTGTTCCTCTTCTAAGGCCGGTCTGACCTTGGGAGCTTCTGACCTCCAACGAGTAGCATACTCGCGAAAGGTCTCTGTTGGTTTCTTCTTCAAGTTCTGGATGTAGAACACATCCGGTGCATTCTCTGTGTTGAATCTGAATCTATCCTGAAGTCCGTAGCCATGTTCACCCAATTGATCCATTTCTTTGGATCCTAGTTGATGTACCAGGATAGTGCATCACCTTTCAAACTTCTCATGAAGAGTTTCATGCGGATCCTTTCATCTTTCCCCACGCTGACCAATTTGTCGCAGTAAGTCCTCAGATGGACTCTTGGATCACCAATACCATCAAACATCTCGAACTTAGGAGGTTTGTACCCCTCGGGCATATCAACATCGGGCTGTATGCAAAGATCCTCATAGTTCAATCCCTCAACCCCTTTAACTTCTTCGACGCCCTGAACTCGGTTGGTCAATTTCTTGAGTTCCTAGGCTAGATTCCTGATGAGTTTATCCTTCTCATCGGACTCAGGGGTATGTGGTGTGGAATGAGCTATGGTTTCCACATAAATGGGGTTGTCGTAAACCTGGAAGTGGTCTTTCGTCTGATCCTGGAGAGGCGGAGTGTTGTAGTGACACGTGTTGCGTTGTGCTAGTGGAACGTGATCCTTGGGGTGATTGGGTTGTTTGGGGATGTTTTGTGGTAAAGTAGGGTTCAGAGCATTTGGGAAGTGAACGTCTGGGACGTTGAGGGAGAATGATAAGTGGGCCAAGTTCTTGACTTGATCAAGTTCCTCTTGGAACTTTAGAAACTTCTTCTCTAGTGGAGACATACCCTCGTGCAGAACCTGAATACCCTGACCATCAGTGATCTCAACCTGTTCATCCCTGTTGTCTTTTCTAGTACCGCTTGCATCTGCCATCTTAGTTTTACCCTTGCTTTTTTCTTTGGGAGGACTGGGAGGAGGAGTAGGAGGAGGGCCCTTTGATCTTGTGCAATAAGATGTTGATGCCAGAGTGCACGAACTAACCTTAGGGGAAGGGGAATAACTAACAAAAAAGGTAGTGAAGTTAGTGAAGATTATGAAGAATATTGCGGTAATTTAAACACGTAATGCGAAAATGTAAAACACATCCTAAGTTGGGGAACCTCTTTATGCCCGAGGTAGGCCTAACGACAAATTAATTTGGAGAACTTAACTTAAATACTAAATGCCTCATTTTACTGACTGTTGTTTTGTCGCTTGAGTGCAAGTCTTCCCACCAATTTAGAAGTTCTGGGTGGATGTTGGTGACCATGCCGAATTTGGGGACCTCGTGCCTCATCTCTACAAAGTAAACAGGTTAGGCCCTAAACCCCACCGAAATCGACTATTTAACATCAATAATTAGCATGAGCATTTAAGTTCTCCAAATAAATGCACAGAACGTGAAGGCGTCCTTTTGGGTTCCAGGGAAACCCAACGGACTTTGGACAAGGCTATCTTAAAGGCTATTGTGCGGACAACACGTTAGCCTGGCTAGGTTTGACCATGATGCATGCAACATACAATAGAGTAAGGTTTCTATTAGGGTTTTAGACTGGTACCCTTGAGCGGACAACTCAAGGGGGAAGGCACGGAACTGTCGACTGAACCGCTGATCGACTAGTTTTACCGCAAATATGCCTTTCTGAATTTAGGGGGTGATAATATTGGAATAGCGCAACCACACATTGTAAGCGTTGCTATAGTATTTGTTTGGCATGAGTGGAATATGAATCCGGAGCATGATATTCAATAATAAGCATTAAAACAAATAGGCATGTATTTTCACGTTGAGGGAAGCGGTAAATAAAGGAAATACAACAGTTATAATGGAAAGCGGCTACAAAGAAAACATGAAGATATGCCACTTACGTTCAGGTGAAACAAGTACTTGTAAAAAGTAAACAGTTAATAGCATATAACGAGGAATAGGAAAAGGCGTAAGCATTTAAATGAAAATTAAAGGTCCAAATTCAAAAAGCAAATTGTAAAGTATAAGCCTAGGGAAGATCCCCAGCAGAGTCGCCATGCTGTTGCGCCCCCTTTTTCTATCGCACGGGTTAGGTACGGAGAGATCGGGTTTATGACATTTTGGACAACTCCTTAAAAGAAAGGATTTAAGGAAGAGTCGCCACCTAACGATTTTTATGGTGCGTTAGGGCACCTAGAGTTAATAACTCGTGAACTAGTTTGCATTACCATAGATTGGGTAAGGGCTTGAAATTATCCCAAGGGGAAGGTGTTAGGCACCCCTCAAGATCCACAACTGTAGGTCCCAGCCAAAAAGTTTTGTGAATTTGGACGGCGAACAAGTAGCAAGTAAGGTTCATATAAGAGGGGATTTCAGACAAGCATAAAAATCTTTAAAGGTTTTGGGGAAAGCATATAAATAAATATTTGAAAAGAAACTGTCCTAGGTTTAAAGTAATACGGATCACATCAATGCAATACCCGGTATGTCACACCTCGACGAGGCGGCTACACGTGGTATTAGCGCACCGGTCATCATATACGTATTCTACCCTTCCCACCCCGTAAATCTTATTTAAAATGCATGTGTTGGTTACAAATGCTTATTGCGTGGCATTACCCGTCCCATTCTATAAGTCCTGGAGGGTATTTAGGACTACTAATCCTACAAGGTGAGTACTAGCTGGACCCCTAGGTTTAAAGGATAAAATACTAGACGACATGCATAACAAGTAGGACCTCACATATAAAGGGACACATAGGGGCAAATAAAGGCTCATAAGTCCCTCCACAGATAGACATACAATTGGCACGTCTCAAACACATTTAAGGTCTCAGAGATGGGGTTAAAAGAGAGTTTTGAGTAAAACAGTGAGTTGCAAGAGGAATCTGATTTGGAAAACTTAGCGAAGGAATAATTCAGAGAAATAGTTGATTTTTTTAGAAATGCAGTCGTTTAGGGGAGTGGTAGAATTCAGAAGTACAATGATTTACAACTTTCAGAAGACATAACCGAAAATTATTGAGGCCTGATTTTGAAGTAAAATAAAGTAGCTTAACATATATGGTAGTTGAAGATAATTGCAGTATAGGAGTAATAAGTGGTACCAAAAATACAGTAGCTTTAAATACTCAGAGTAAGGATTCAAAATTTTTAGTGGAGTGAAGTATCTTTGAAAACCCATTAATTTAAAGCATAACAGTGCAAAACTCAGAAAGTCCTAAGGGAAACAAATGTATAATTTCAAGACTGTTTTAAAATAGAGCCAGAGCTTTAGGAAAATAAAGTGAACCTCAGGGAGGTCAAACAAGAATGAGAGCAACAGGGTTCAAAAGGTTAAAGAGGTTAATTAGCCTTAAACATAATTGGTTTAAATTTATCGCGTTCGGCCTAATGTTGCCTAGGCATCGTATACATTGCCTAACTATCTTAAAAGGTGAACATGCATATTTTGGATTCTGATTTTAAAGAGTATATTTGCAGAAAATGTTTTGAGTAGGCTAACCGCATTTTATTAGATTAAGCATGCTAATTAGGTGCTTTAACGATTTGCAATTCAAAGAAGTATAAGATCCTAAACAACAGGATATCTAATGCACATAGAAATTCCTAACACATGGTTTCTGAGATGGAAATGCAGTAATGACCTTATAACAGTTTATTAGGCTTGTTATTAACTGATCAGGATTATGAAATGAGGATAATAACATGCTGAAAGTGAAATACCTAAAACAGGATTTCTACTATGTGAGATGCATGTCCTATACAAGTTATCTAATGCACAAATAAAGTCCTATAAGCATGTTTTCTACCCATCACCTAAGCTAAGCATGCATAACCCCTCCCAAATTCACTATCCAGCCCCAATTATTCGTTTACAAATTATTACAAACCTGAATAATAAATTACATTAATGAAAAAAAAGAAAGTAAGAAGTTATTCTATAGGGAGCCTTCAACCAAGCCCAATCTCCCAGCCTCACTCCTTTCGAGTTTCACAACCTTAATGGCCTGGGTGCGGCAAAGCTCCCAAAGGGCCCAATGGATCCCCGGCCAATACCAGCACCCAGGGAAATTGCCAAGATTTTAACAAAGTGCAGTGTGGAATTACCAGCCTTCTGCATCAAAGTTCCATGAGTACTCAGGGGCACTCAAGGCAATTCTCACACGAAAGGGGTGGGACCTAATTTTCTAGGAGTAGTATAATGTGCAGGGAAGAGAGGAAAGTTCATAGTTTAAGAAAAGAGTTTTCAAAACTGGAGAGTTAGTTTTTGAAAGATTAACTTAAAATAGACAGAAACATTAATCAACAGTTCAGCAATACAGGATTGTACACAAGGATAATGAGACAAAAAGGAAAATAGATCACCTAATAACACCAAGAGATACAGAGACTTATGCAAAATCCCTAAGCATGAATACACATAATCAAAGAGATTCAAGGGACCAATAAATGGCCAAGTTTGGACTGTAACAAGAGACAGTAAGAGAAGACAGTTGTGATAGGTGAAATTAAGAGCAAGTAACAGTCATATGAGCATGCAAGTCAAGTATTGACAGATGAAAAGTTCAGGGGACCAGGGATATGAAGGTTCACACATAATACTGAACAAGAATAGAAATGGCCTAACAAATGTATACAAGAATAGGTACAACTCATAACAAATACTAGCTTAATCATAAACAGGTAAAGAGTTGAGCATGGGAAGTATCATCAGGCAAAACAGGGCATCAATTGCATGTAGAACAGTAGAAGCATAGGTAGAAAACAACAAGGAATACAACATACTGAAATAGTAATAGCCACATTGGTTTGTAACCTTGGAAATTAATCAAGACATACCAGTAACAAGAGAGAGCAACAGAGTGAAAGAGCCAAGTATGAGCACAATATTGGCTAGGCTTATAGCCGGCCAATAACAATAGCAGAGTAAAGAAAAGCACAAGAGAGAGCTTAGAGTAGTACTGATAAGAGAGAAGAACACAAGTCTATGTGTGTGTCCGTGTATTTGTGAAAAGCTAGGACTTTTATAGTTGAAAAACGAGTAGCAAAATATGGTAAGAATCACAATAGCATGGTAATAAAAGAAGTCAGAATCAATCAGTGTGGAGATTAAGACACGGTTCCCTTAAGTCAAGGGATTTCAAAAACTCAAACGGTAAAATGTATAACTTATAAGGTAAAGTAAAATCAGTACACGACCAACTAAGGAAAGAATCATAGTTCATTAAGTAATAGGGTAAACAATTAAGGCTAGGTTCAAAAAATATTCTAATTAAGGAAATAGACAATAAGAATAAAGTACCACAGGCGAATCAATCAATATGAATAGAAATTGAGGGTTTAAAGGAAAGTCTATCAATCAAACCCCCGTAAGTATGGAATACAGAATCAATCAAACAAGAGTCACAATCATATAAATAGAAAGGAATGCTCAGGCATAGTAAACAGGCAGGTTAAACAAGTGCTAGAAGAAAAAGGCAAGTCTGATCAATCGAGATAGTCATAAGCATAAGTTAGGCTAAGAAAACTCAGTACGGTTTTTAACATAAACGAGATAAAAGCTAGTGAAGTCATAGAATCAGTTATGATATGCAAAGAATAGACTCAAACACAAAGAACAACTTAACTTTAAACAGGCATAGAAAGGGTTCTGAGAAACCCTAGTTTTAAAAGGAAGTGAGAACGTTTAAAAGTTGAAGATTCCTAAAGATTGTGTTGAGAACAGCGTAAAACATAAATAAACAGGCTTGAATCATTTAAAAACACCATAGATTTGAGAGGTTTAGGCCGAATTTAGGGTTTCATAAAAGAACCAGAGATAACCGGAGAACCTGCCGTGAAACTCAAAGATCGTGGTGGATATGGCGTGGCCGTGTCCAAAACCCCACCAGAGAGGCCGGGAACAACCCAAAGCAGGAGCCCAGGTGCGAGTTGGCATGGACCAGACCCTCGAGGGATTCATAGATGAAGTGAGCCAGATAGAGGAGACCTCATGGAGGCTTGTAGTCGAAAGGATGGTGGTCGTAGATGGCCGGAGGAAGGCGGAGGGGCTTCATCGGAGACGAAGAGACAGAATTCTCTAGAGAGACTAGAGAGAGAGAGAGACGGGAGATAGAGAGATGAGAGAGCTTTGGAAAATGAGAGGGTCATGCAGGGGGTAGTTAGAATTAATTAAGGAAATATGGATCTGGACCGTTGATCTTATGTGATAAACGGCTCAGATCACGTATGGGGTTGGGCCGGGTATGAATTGGTTTGGGCTGGGTAGGAATTTTTGTTTTGGGTCTGGGTTAATTGGGTTTAAAGACCAGATGGGTTGGGAATTTTGGGGTTTAAATGTGGCTAAATTTGAAAATAAAAAATGGCTACTAGTTAAATACTCACAAAAATATAATTAATTAATAAAAAATAGCTAATAATTGTATAAAGCGAAATTGAGTAAAAATAGGTAAAATCACAATAATGAACTAATTTTAAATGCAAAGAATATGTAAGTTTTGAATAAAAATAGTACAAAATGTTCAATTGGGCTATGATTGTAAAATTGTTGCAATTGAAATTAAATGGCACCCAATTGGCTAATTTGTGAAATAATTGAATTTTAACAGCTAGAAAATGATTATAAACTATATACTGAGCTGGAAACATTTTTGAAATTATTTACAACATAGTTGATGAATAATTATTTAAATATGAAATACTGAATAGACATGCGAATAATTTAATAAAATAGGGAAAATAGGGGGGAAATGCTTATTATTTTAAAATAGTGATTTTGAAAGCTTATATGCAAGTTTGAAAATAATTTGAGGAAAATTGGGTATCAACACTAGGTAGTGGAGAGTTCTTCCCAAGCTCTCAAGTCTTCAATGGTGGTGAAAAATGGAAAAAATGCAGGAAATCCCGTGTTTAAGTGAAAGTGCACATCCTGGCCTACAGGGGTTCCGCACCTGCGGTCTCGCGGATGCGAGCTGGGGCTCGCACCTGCGGAGTTGGACGGGGAAGATTGGGCCCGCACCTGGGGTTCCGCTCTTGCAGAATTAAATCTGCACCTGCGGAATTCCCGCACCTGCGGCTGGGCAACTGCACTTGTGGTCACACCAAATCAGGTGCACCAGCTGCATTTTCAGCTGGTTTTTGGCCTCGTGTGATGTCCGGGAGACACCTAGGCCCACCCGAGCTCCCGTGCAATCATACCAACAAATCCTAAATCATAATATGGACTCGCTTGAGCCTTCGGAACACCCAAAACCACGCTAAATCTCAAAATCACCCCTCAAAACCCCTAGAATCAAACTTAGGAATTTCTAAGTTCTTGAATTCGGTTTCAACGCGCCGAACCGACCTATACTACTCAGAATGACACCAAATTTTGTAGAAAAGTCATGAATGACATGATGGAACTATTCCCGGTCTCTGAATTTCGTTCGGACCTCGATAACATAAAATCACGTTCCAAACCAAATTTCAAACTTAAGGAAACTCTATTTTGCTATTTGGCTTCGAAACGCTCCCGGGTCATCCAAAACCCATTTCGGACATACGTATAAGTACAATCATCATACGAAGCTACTGGAATCATCGAAACTCGATTCCGATATCGTTTACTCAAAATGTTGACCGAAGTCAAACATGGCTTTAAAAGCCAACCTTAAGGAACCAAGTGTTCCTTTACTATTACAAACACTTCCAAATCCCGAACCACCCGTCCCCGCAAGTCACAAATCACGATAAGTCGCCACAGAAAGTCTTATTTAAGGGAACGGGATCCGAATACGCAAAACGACCGGTCGGGTCGTTACATTCTCCACCTCTTAAACAAGTGTTCGTCCTCGAACGGGTCTAGAATCATACCTGAAGTGCTGAATAAGTGTGGATATCTGCTACGCATGTCCTCCTCGGACTCCCAAGTCGCCTCCTCGACTGGTTGGCCCCGCCAATGGACCTTTACAACAGAAATTTTCTTAGATCTCAACTGGCGGTCCTGTCTATCAACAATAGAAACTGGTTCCTCCACGTAGCCCAACCTCTCATTCAACTGAATAGTACTGAAATCAACAACGTGAGAGAAATCAGCGTGGTATCTCCGGAGCATGGATACATGGAATACCGGATGGACTCCTGATAAGCTGGGAGGTAAGGCAAGCTCATAAGCAACCTCTCCAACTCGCTTCAATACCTCGAAAGGACCTATGAACCTCGGACTCAGCTTGCCCTTCTTCCCGAATCTCATAATACCCTTTATCGGCGAAACCTTCAGCAGAACCTTATCTCCTTCCATAAACGACACATCACGTGCCCTCTGATCCGCGTAACTCTTCTGTCTGGACTGTGCTGTGCGGAGCCTCTCCTGAATTAACTTCACCTTCTCTAAAGCATCTCTCACCAGGTCTACACCATATAACTTAGCCTCACCAAGCTCAAACCACCCGATAGGAGAATGACATCACTGACCATATAAAGCCTCAAATGGAGCCATCTCGATGCTGGACTGATAACTATTATTGTAAGAAAACTCGGCCAAGGGCAAGAACTGGTCCCACTGGCCTCCAAAGTCAAGCACACAAGCTCTGAGCATGTCCTCCAATATCTAAACGGTACGCTCTGACTGACCATCAGTCTGTGGATGAAATGTTGTGCTGAGATCTATCTGAGTACCCATCTCTCTGTGCAATGCTCTCTAGAAGTACGAGGTGAACTGAGGACCTCGATATGATATAATGGACACCGGTACACCGTGCAACCGGACTATCTCTCGAATGTAGATCTGGGATAGCCTCTCATAAGTATAAGTAGTAGCCACAGGGATGAAATGCGCCGATTTGATCAATCTATCCACAATAATCCAAACTGCGTCAACCTTCCGCAACGTCCGAGGAAACCCAACCACGAAGTCCATAGTAATGCGCTCCCACTTCCACTCAGGAATGGGCATCTACTGAAGTAGGCCCCCTGATCTCTGGTGCTCATATTTAACCTGTTGGCAATTAAGACACCTAGCCACATACTCCACAATGTCCCTCTTCATCCGCCTCTACCAGAAATGCTACTTCAAATCACGATACATCTTCGTAGCACCCGGATGAACAGAATACCGCGAACTGTGTGCCTCCTCAAGAATCCTCTACCTCAGGCCATCAACATTTGGAATACACAAACGATTGTGAAGTCTCAGAACACCATCCTCGCCAATGGCACCACCTTGAACTACTGTCTCCCGTAGTTCTGCCAAACACGGGTCATCATACTGTCGAGCCTTGATCTCCCCCAATAATGAAGACTGAGCAACCACATGAGCTAGAACTCGATAAGGCTCTGAAAGATCTAATCTCACCAAGAGATTGGCCAAGGACTGAATGTCCAAGGCTAGAGGCCTCTCCTATGCTACAATATAGGCCAAACTACCCATACTTTCCGCCTTCCTACTCAAAGCATCTGCTACTACATTCGCCTTGCCCGGATGAGAGAGAATGGTGATGTCGTAATCCTTTAGTAACTCAAGCCACCTGCGCTGCCTCAAATTAAGATCCCTCTGCTTTAACAAGTGTTGCAAGATGCGGTGGTTTGTATAAACCTCACAAGACACCGCATATAAGTAATGCCTCCAAATCTTAAGAGCATGAACAATCGCCGCCAACTACAAATCGTGCACAGGGTAATTCTTCTCATGAACCTTCAGCTGGCGCCAAGCATATGCAATAACTCTCTCTTCCTGCATTAATACACACCCCAAGCCAACGCGTGAAGCGTCGCAAAACACCGTATACATCCCCAAATCGAAAGGCAGTACTAGAACTGGTGCCGAAGTCAATGCAATCTTGAGCTTCTGAAAGCTCGCCTCACACTCATCAGACCACCGAAATGGGGCATTCTTCTGAGTCAATCTAGTAAATGGGGCTTCAATGGATGAAAAGCCCTCCACAAATCGCCGGTAGTAGCCTGCTAGACCCAAGAAACTCTTGATCTCTGTCGCTGAAGTAGGACATGGCGAACTCTGAACTGCCTCAATCTTCTTAGGATCAACCTTGATACCCTCTCCGGATACCACATGTCCCAAGAATGCCACGGAATCCAACAAAAACTCACACTTGGAGAACTAAGCATATAGCTTCTGTTCTCGCAAGGACTGGAGAAGCTCTCAAATGTTGCTCGTGCTCTTCCAGGCTACGTGAGTAAATCAAAATGTCATCAATGAAGACGATGACAAAGGAATCAATATACGGCCTGAACACCCTGTTCATCAAGTCCATAAATGTTACCGGGGAATTAGTCAAGCCAAAGGACATCACCAAGAACTCATAATGGCCATATCTCGTACGAAAAGCAGTCTTCGGAACATCCGAAGCCCGAATCTTCAGCTAATGATACCCCGATCTCAAGTCAATTTTAGAAAATACCCTGGCACCCTGTAACTGGTCAAACAAATCATCGATGCGTGGCAATGAATACTTGTTCTAAATAGTCACCTTGTTCAACTGGCGGTAATCAATGCACATCCGCATAGACCCATCTTTCTTCTTTACAAATAGAACTGGAGCACCCCACGACGATACACTCGGCCTGATAAACCCCTTAGACAACAACTCCTCAAGGTGCTCCTTCAACTCCTTCAATTCCTTCAACTCTTTCGGAGCCATACGGTACGGGGGAATAGAAATAGGCTGAGTGCCTGGAGCTTCATCAATACAAAAATCGATATCTCGATCCGGAGGCATGCCCGGAAGGTCTGAAGGAAAGACATTTGCAAACTCTCGAACAACTGGCACTGAATCAATCGTTGGAAACTTGGCGATGGTGTCCCTCACATAAGCAAGATATGCCAAACAACCCTTCTCGACCATATGTCGAGCCTTCAGGAAGGAAATAACTCTACTGGTTGCACTAACTGAGGAAACCCTCCATTCCAGCCTAGGCAACTCGGGCATGGCCAAAGTAACCGTCTAGGCATGGCAATCCAAGATGGCATGATGAGGAGATAGCCAATCCATGCCCAGGATGATCTCCAAATCAACCATGTCGAGAAATAGAAGGTCTGCTCTAGTCTCGAACCCACAAAAGGTGATCACACAAGACCGATAGACCCGGTCTACCACCACATAATCGGCCACAGGAGTGGACACATATATAGGAGAATCCAAGGACTCGCAAGGAACATCCGGAAAACAAGAAAATAAGGCTGACACATATGAATAAGTAGATCCTGGATCAAATAGCACTGATGCCTCCCTACCACATACTGAAATAGTACATGTGATCACGGCGTCTGAGGCCACTGCATCTGCTCGGGACGGAATATCATAGAATTTGGCTGGATTACCTGAAGGCTAACCTCCGCTGGACTGAATAGGAGCTAGCTGAGCTCCCCCTGACTGGCCTCCACCTCTGGGATGACCTCTACCAGTCTGCCCTTTACCTCTAGGTAGATGGGGCACCGGTGCTGAGTATGTGAGCTGGTAACTCTGCTGAACAGCCTTGCCCCGAAGTCTGGGACAAGTCCTCCTCATGTGGCCTGAATCCCCACACTCATAGCATCTCACTGGAGGCATGGTCTGCTGCCCTAAAGAAGAAGAACCTTGAATAGCTGGGGGACGGTGAGAAATCTCTAGCATAGCACTGAAGTAGGGGCTGGGAGAACCCTGATGACCTGAATACCCGCCGGAGGAACCCTGAATGGCTGGTGGGCGGTAAGAACTCTCCGGCATGGCACTGAAGTAAGGCCTCACTGGAGGACCACGGGGAGGTGGTGGAGGAGCTGAATATGGAGGCCTGCTAGGCTGGCCTCTGCTGAACTGACCCCTGCCCCTGCCTGGGGTGCCTCGTAAATCTCCAGAAAATCTAACTCTCTTATCCGGCTGACCCTACTCTCTGCCCCTCTATCGATAACCCTCAATCCGGTGAGCTATCTCGACCACAAGCTGATAAGGAGTACCTATATCCACCTCTCAGGCCATGTTGGCCCTAATACCTGAGTGCAGTCCAGCTACAAATCTCTACACTCTCTCAGCATCCGTAGGATGAATCATGATGGCATGACGGGACAACTCTGAAAATCTGGCCTCGTAATGCATCACTGTCATCTGTCCCTACTCCAGCTGCTCAAACTGATACCGCAGCTCTACCCTCTCAGAGGGTGGAATATACCTCTCCAGGAACAACTGAGTGAACTGCTCCCATGTGAGAGGAAGGGAACCTACGGGCCTACCCAAGATGAATGACTGCCACCATCTGCGGGCCCTTCCCTCTAGCTGAAAAGTAGTGAAATCAACTTCGTGGGACTCCAAAATCCTCATGTTGTGCAGTCTGTCCCTGCACCTATCAATAAAGTCCTGGGCATCCTCACCCCTCTCACCTCCGAAGACAGGAGGGTGCAATCGAGTCCATCTATCAAGTAACTTCTACGGATCACCGTCCGCAGCTGGTCTAAGTTCAGGTGCTACTGCTGGCTGTGCTCCACTCACGAGCAGAGTACCCGGAGTCTGATATACCGCCGATGCATGACCTGCGGCCTAGGTGGTAGGGGTCTGAACTCCCACTCCCGCCTGAGATGTAGCAGGATCCGCTGGAAATAAACCAGCCTGAGTCATAGTATCCATGAACCGTATCATACGGCCCATGACCTCCTGGAAGCCTGGTGCAGTCATGAAATCCATTGGAGCTGGATCTGCTGGGGGCTCCTCACCCTGCTCCTCACAATGAACATAGTGTTACCCATGATGTAAATCATACCTCTATGAACATAGTGTTACCCATGATGTAAATCATACCTCTATCTCGCTTGACTTGGCATCCTCAAAGATTGATCGGAAGGTCATTCTTTTGACCGTAATGTAGGCTTTTGGACAAGGTTATAAAGAAAAGGTGGTATGAAGGCTCAAAATGATTTAAGATGAAAGGGTTAAAAATTACAACTTTTGGAATCAGATCTTTTGGCCAAATCTAAAACTTCTTCCCCAGTTTCTTGGATTCTGGGGAACTTTTTTTTTCCATGTCTTTTTGATTTTTTTGGATTTTTGTTTTAATGGGACCGAACCTTAGAGTAAGGTTGCCTACGTATCCTTAAAATGAATCAGGTCGAACGTAGTTCCAACATCTGACCTGACCTTTTTTGTCACGACCCAAGTTCTTACTCCGGTCGTGATGGCGCCCAACACCGAAGTCGGGCAAGCCAACACTAGTTACTAACGAAATTACTTAAACAATTGAGATGTTCAAATACTTGTTCAGTTTTAATTTATGAAGTCCTTTAATGAAAGTGAGGAAATAAGGTGAATTGATTTAAAGTAACTCAAAAATCGTTTGCCAACATATACAGTATAGCAAAAATACTGGGAAAACCAACTACGTATGCCAAGACCTAGTGTCACAAGTCCAAAGGCGACTAGTGGAGTATACAAAACAATCAAAATGAATGTACAACTGTCTTAAAGGGGTAGACAGAAATATCCCAAAAATAATAGAAACTCCACAGTGCTGCTGAGGAACGCCAGGAAAAGCAGATCACCGTGTAGTCGGGTCCAGATAGTACTCTCAATGACGGGCACCGGAATAGTGACCAGGTGCAACAGCCTCAGAACCTGTACAATTAAGTACAGAAGTTTAGCATGAGTACATATAAACAAATATGTACCTAGTGAGTATCCCGTCTAAACTCGAAGAAGTAGTGACGAGAGGTAGACGTGTTACTCACTAGGGTTGTTAACAATAATATGATTTAATGAATCTAGACAGGAATAACATTTACGGAAAGCAAGTAGACATGGAGCATCAGTACATAAAGATAACGATCAACCTGCAAGGGCCAAGTAACAATATTCAAAAAAAATCACAAGTTTCTTTCCCATAGAACAATTGAATTGGTAAGAATAATAATAAGACTCTCAATCAGGCACATAGCATATAATATGCCGAGGCCTACGGCCGAAGCGACGTAGAAATTAAAATGTGCACTGCCAAGGGTCGAGCGGCATGAACCATTGATGCATCTATTACCCCGCTCGTGAATCGATCATGCGACGCGGTTGACATAAATATAAGGCTACCCCGCTCACGAATTATACATGCGACACGGGTGTTTGTAGACATACACAGAATTATCAGGAAATTCAGGAATTTATCATGGATTATTCTTAAATTCAGGGATTTAAGCACTTAAACTTACACATAGCTTGCGAAATTCTCATGTCAATTTCAAGGATAATAAGCAACCAGGAACACATGTAAAGATATAGGTAAGGCACATAGAGGCATGCTTGTGAAAATCCTAAGTTCTACCCGACACAACAGAGTAGTAGCTACGCACGGACTCTCGTCACTTTGCGCGTACGTAGCCCACGCAAATAAGGACAAATTATATCGTTTACATTTACCTATGGAGACAATTCCCTCTTACAAGGTTGGAAAGGAGACTCACCTCGCGTATAATCTACTTCCCGACCAAGAACGCGCCCGAAACTCCAAACTTTGCACCCGAGGACACGAAACTAGTCAAATGATATATACGTCAATGCATGCTCAAGGTATTGAAATTATCCTACTTATTTAGTAAATTCACTATTCTTGAAGAAATTCCAAAATACACCCCCAGGCCCACATGCTCGGATTCCGGAAATATTTTAAGATAACACTCTCCCATAGCCTAAGGATCATTAATATGTAATTTTTATACGATTTCATGGTAGAAAAGTGGTGAAATTCCCTAAAGTTCATCAACCCTAGGTTTTCACTCTATCCCCTATTTCCACTATTTAGATGTTAATCTACCTAAGTTTTGGTGTAAAAATCTAACATTTAAATATAATTTACTTACCTCTTAGTAGCTAGGTAGTGGAGAGTTCTTCCCAAGCTCTCAAGTCTTCAATGGTGGTGACAAATGGAAAAAATGAAGGAAATCTGGTGTTGAAGTGAAAGTGCACTGCCTGGCCTACAGGGGTTCCGCACCTGCGGCTCGAGGACCGCACCTGCGGTCTCGCGCCTGCGAGCTGGGGCTCGCACCTGCGGAGTTGGAAGCTGAAGACTGGACCCGCACTTGCGGAGCTGGAGACCGCACCTACGGTTCCGCTCCTGCGGAATTCCCGCACCTGCGGCTAGGAAACCGCACCTGCGGTCACACCAGATCAGGTGCACCCGCTGCATCTTCAGCTAGTTTTTGGCCTCGTGTAGTGTCTGGGATACACCTGTGCCCACCCGAGCCCCTGTGCAATCATACCAACAAGTCCTAAATCATAATATGGACTCGCTCGAGCGTTCGGAACACCCAAAACAATGCTAAATATCAAAATCACCCCTCAAAACCCCTAGAATCAAACTTAAGAATTTCTAAGTTCTTGAATTCGGTTTCAATGCGCCGAACCGACCTATACTACTCGGAATGACACCAAATTTTGCAGGCAAGTCATGAATGAAATGACGGAACTATTCCCGATCTTGTAATTCCGTTCAGACCTCAATAACAAAAAATCACGTTCCAAACCAAATTTCAAACTGAAGGAAACTCTATTTCTCTATTTGGCGTCGAAATACTCCGGAGTCATCCAAAACCCATTACGGACATATGTACAAGTCCGAATCATCATACGAAGCTACTGGAATTGTCGAAACTCAATTCCGATGTCGTTTACTCAAAATGTTGACCGAAGTCAAACCTTGCTTTAAAAGCCAACCTTAAGGAACCAAGTGTTCCTTTACTATTCCAAACACTTCCAAATCCCGAACCACCCGTCCCCGCAAGTCACAAATCACGATAAGCCGCCACAGAAAGTCTTATTTAAGGGAACGGGGTCCGAATACGCAAAACGACCGGTCGGGTCGTTACATTTTTTCATCTTTCTTTCTTTTTTTCCTTTTTCTTCTTTTTTTCTTTTTTTTTCTTTCTTTTTCTTATTTTTCTTCTTTTTCTCGTTTTCTTTTTGTTTTCCCAGTTTCTAACTCTACTTTCTGATTTCAAAAGAGGGGTATGAAACAAAACAAATTGGCTCAAAAAGGGTAAGAAAAGATAAAAGCGTTTGGCTAGCAGAATAAAATACCTTCGTCATACCAAACTTCAAAAATGCCAAGTACAAGAATTCAATCGAAGATAAGCAAAGAAATCATACATAGTATTTATTGATGGCATCAGCACAAGCAGAAAGTGCCAATGGGAAATACCTTTATTCCAATGAATAACTCTTGTCAGTTCGAAGAAGACTTGACTCAACCTTATCTTGACGTGGAAGAATGCATTTCAGCACTGACTGATCTACCTCAAACTACTTGAGAGACACTCCCTTGTCGTATTCTCTCATCAACCTCTTGGTTTCACGGACTAACTGCCTCAGTTTCACTCAATTCAAACTTCAGGTCATCTTAGAATGTGTGAATATTTACATGTTTCCTCAAATGCATCTTTTTATCATGTTCAAACTATGCTTCATTATTCCATGATTAGATTGGCTTTCAAGATCTGGCTAAAAATTTCGCATGCATGTCATGTCATTAGAAATGGACTGAAGAAAAATATATACAAGAAAAGAACTAAACGAAGACTGACTAGAACTAACAGAAAATAGGAGATTGCATTAGGCATGCGGTGAAAAGGGTTTGAACAAAACAAGCAAAATAGACATGGGTTACAACCCTGGAACAATCCTAGATAACACGAGTTGAGTTACTACAACTAAACGAACTAGGCAAAATAAGAAGAAGAAGGGTTTGATCCACAAGAAAATATCCGGATTACAACCCTGAAATAACCCAGACAACAGAAATGACCACAAAATAAACCACCAAAACTCCTTCTTGGCTACCCAAGAAAGGAGTGTCTTTCCAATCACCAAGCTCGACATCTTAGCCACTGAGTTCCACATCAAAATTTCTGGGACCTTCACCAACTTGAATCACATTGTCTTCACCAGGCGGCTCATTGACTCCTTTGACCAACCTTTCGTCATTGCAAACCATCCCAACAATTTGTATGTTGTCATGTACCTGTATAGGATTATGTGTGACACTTGGGGTATTACTGCCTTGGACCACAATTATCCCTTCTTGAATCATTCTTTCTATTTCCCTTTTCAAAGCACGACAATCTTCAATGCTATGCCCTTGAACATTAGAGTGGTACATTCACCGTACAGTAGGATCAAAACCTTTTGCATATGGGTCCGGAGTATAGCCAAGGAGTGACTCAATTAGGCCAAAACGTTTCAACTTTTCAAACAAGTATGTGTAGGATTCTCTAATTGGCGTGAAACTATTTTGTTGCCTCTGTTCCGCTCTATGCCCTTTTTTCTATGGTTATTGGGTGCTCGGAAATATTGTGAAGGTGAACGAGTATTTTGCGGTGCTGGTGCTCGCCATAAAGGGTGACCCAGTGGTTGAACAAATGCTTGTACATTGTACGAAGGATAATGTTGAGGAGGATTATGTGGAGCTCGGGGATAGGTTTGGGGTTGAGGCTATGTATATTGGTGAGGTGGACCCGCGGGGCCATGTCGTGATCCTGAGACAACCATGGCAACATCATCATGTTCCTTTTGACCCATCAAGCTTCCCGTGTCATTCTGAGTTGCTTGTGTTGTGGATTTTAAAGCAGAATAGCTCATGATCTTGCTCGACTTCATCCCATCTTCTACCATTTCTCCCATTTTTACCACATCATTGAAAGGCTTACCAATGGCAGAGATCAAATGGCCATAGTAAGTGGGCTCCAGAGCTTAAATAAAGTATTTAACCATCTCATCTTCTTCCATCAGAGGATTGACTCGTGCAACTTTCTCCCTCCAACGGAACCCATATTCTCTAAAGCTTTCATTAGGCCTCTTTTCCACCTTGGTCAGAGATAAGCGGTTCGGGACAATGTCTATATTGTACTGAAAATGCCGAGCAAAAGCCTGAGCCATATCATCCCATGTATACGACCTGTTGGCGTCCTGGCGGGTGTACCATTCTAAACCTTCTTCGTTCATACTCTGGCTGAAGTATGCCATCAACAATTCATCTTTTCCCCCGGCGCCTCTCATTTTACTGCAGTAACCTCTCAGATGAGCTACAGGATCTCAATGTCCGTCATACAAGTCAAACTTGGGCATCTTGAACCCGGCAGGTAGTTGAACATCAGGGAACAGACACAAATCCTTATAGGCTACGCTCACCTGGCTTCCTAACCCTTGCATATTTCTCAATGACTGCTCTAAACTCTTTACCTTTATAGATATCTCCTCGTGCTCCAAATTCTTGGGTGGTTTCTCAGTTTCAACATGAGGCTCAAAGTGAGGAATGTAGGAGTAAGGATCTGGGACTTTGAAGGTGGGTTCAGGAGCATAATATTGGGTATCTGGAGCTTGAAACGCAGGCTCACAAGAGGATTGGTGAAGGGTGGCTTGTGGAGGGGGTACAAAAATAGGAGCAAATGTTGGATCAGGGTATGGGGTTGTTTTTGTTGGTGGGTCATGAAAAGTCTGGAACGAAGTGCCAGGGTAGGAGTGGTAAGGGGTGAAGCCTGGTGCATGTTGTGGGGAAAGGTCAACGGTATTAGGCATCTGAGTTTGGGACAATGGTGGAATGGAAGTAGGGTTTTCTGCATAATTGGTAGGGAATGAAGGTGGAGGGTGTTCCTTAACCCAGGCCTTATACATTTCTACCATCTGATATTTTGCCTTTCGGAGCTCCTCTTTCAGTTTCGATTCTGATTCAACAATTTCCCTCGGAGGGTCCACAACTCCTGTGTCTGTTTCTTTGGTAGTCATGACTGTCTGGCGCTTTGACCTAGTGTTGTAGGGATGACTTTCCAGGATGCCAACAAACTAACCACCTACCTGAGATTGATAACACTTAAAGAGGAGCAAAACAAAGCCAACATGTCAGTGTTAGGGCATTTGTTAGATAGAAATATCACATTACGTGCAATGCACTTAGCAACAGTTAACGGTTCTAGAATGACTTCGAGGGTCACAAGGTCATTTGGCATCATCCCAAGTTCATTCTTCTTTAACACTCATTGGTTTGCTCATTTGTTCTCTCTTCTCTTTCTTTCTAACTATCACTAGTTTACTTTCTTCTCACCCCTTTGTCCCACAAATTCATTTTTTTTTCTTTTCTTTTCTCATTTTTTTTAATAAAATGATTTGATCGAACCCTATGTAGGTTGTCTACGTATCATGTTCCACATGAATCAGACCAAGCGTAGTTCTAGAAAAATGATGAATAAAATAAACTAATAAAAAACAAAAATCTTTTTGGATTTTTCACTTATAACTTTTTTTTGGTTTTTTCAAATACAAAATAGGAAGTACTATAACAAAAGATTCGACAATCTTAACTAGACCGACTGACTCGATACTACCGTACAAAACTAAAAATTAAAAGACAACATAAAATAGATTCAAAAATATATTTAAAAAAATCTCTTCAAGGAAGCTCCCAAATGCGATGGTCATGGAGTATCTGTCATGCTCGAGCTGTGGCACATGTATCCATACCTGAATGAGAAAAATAAGACTAAATAGATCAGTGACTCAAGACACCTCCTATTGGACACATGCAAGGCCTAATTGGGCAATTTTTGCAAAATGGCTTATGTAGTCAAGGATGGCTATTAATGCAAAACTCAACAAAAATAACCTCAAAGACATGGAAAATGCCCCACTAAGGCTTATATGGCTTCAGACTCCCAATAATCATGGTTCAAAATTAATTTGCAGAAATGACCCATTTTGCAAAAACGACCGGAATGGCCAGAAGTGGCTAAAGATGCAAACTCAAAAGGACGGGCCTTAAGGTAATATGACACCTAGTTGTGAACTCAAGATTCTGAGACACGGGTCAATGACTCACTTTGCGAAAATGAGCTATTTTGCAAGAATGGCTGACGTGGCCAAAAGTGGCTAGACATGCAAATTCATATGGATGGACCTTAAAGCTGTGAGGACACATTGTTATGGACTTAGGGCTCTAAGACATTGGATAACAAGCCACTTTGAGAAAAT
>ML267554.1:0-37670 GCA_005239495.1 Nicotiana undulata
AAAGGGTGCATAGTCCGGGGTTTTATACCCTCAGGACAGGATTTAAAGACATTACTTACCTCACAACTAGCCCGAAAGTCATTCCGCAACACGCTTGCCTTTCAATTCAACCTCTGAAGGCTCCAAATCTACCAAGTTCAGATTTTTATCATCAACATATGCTTAAGGAACGAATTCCAATTGAAAAATATCGAATTTAACACAAAAATCCGAATTCGGTCAAAACCCGACCCCCGGGCCCGCATCCCGGAACTCAGAAATCTTTACAGAAAAGTATTCTTAATCTTTCCCCGAGTCCGTACATATAAAGAACACCAAAATCGGAGTTCGTTTGACCACTCACAGCGACCCTTGAAGGTCTCATAATCTCATGCCCCAAAATCCTATTTTTCTACTGTTTTTCATGAATTAAAGGCTGGGATTAAGGTCTATGATCGCCCATAAACGAGTTTTAATGATCAAAATACTTAATTATTTGAAGAACCCGCGAAACCTCTCTTTAAACCCTTCAAAAAGCTTAAGCCCGTGTGTAAATATGGTGAAAGAAGGCAATTTTCGCGAAGGTTGCTTTTTATAGGTTCTGCCCAGGCCTCTTCGCACCTGCGGCCTTTTTTTATCGCAACGGCGGGCCCGCAGGGGCGACCAATTGACCGCACCAGTGGTTAGTCACTTAAAACCCAGGCCTCGTGCCTGCGATGCCTTTCCCGCGCCTGCGACATCGCAAGTGCGGACCTCCATCCGCCCTAGCGACCTCTTTCGCACCTGCGCCATCCTTCTCGCGCCTGCGATGTCCGCACCTGCGGCCCAAGCATCGCAGGTGCGATCGCACCACTAAATCATTCATCGGAGACTCGGCGGTGATGTCCCGCACATAAGCAAGATACGCCTGACAACCCTTCTCGACCATATGTCGAGCCTTCATGAAGGAAATAACTCCACTAGCTGCACTAATTGAGGAACCTCTCCACTCCAGCTTAGGCAACTCAGGCATGGCCAAAGTAACCGTCTTGGCATAGCAATCCAAGATGGCATGATAGGGAGATATCCAATCCATCCCCAAAATAATCTCAAAATCAACCATGTCGAGCAACAGGAGGTCCGCTCTAGTTTCAAATCCACAGAAGGTGATCACACAAGACCGATAGATCCGGTCTACCACCACAGAATTACCCAGAGGAGTGGACACATATATAGGATAATCCAAGGACTCGAGAGGAACATCTAGAAAACATGCAAATAAGGCTGACACATATGAATAAGTGGATCCTGGATCAAATAGCATTGATGCCACCCTACCACATACCGAAATAGTACCTGTGATCACGGCGTCTAAGGCCACTGCATCTGCTCGGGCCGGAATAGCATAGAATCTGGCTGGTGTACCTGAACACTGACCTCCGCTGGACTGAATAGGAGCTAGCTGAGCTCCCCTTGCCTGGCCTCCACCTCTGGGATGACCTCTCCCAGCCTGTCCTGCACCTCTGGGTGGACGGGGCACCGGTGATGAGTATGTAGGTTGGTAACTCTGCTGAACAGCCCTGACCCGAAACCTGGGACAAGTCCTCCTCATATGGCCTGACTCCCCACACTCGTAACACCTCGTTGGTGGCATGGACTGCTGCCCTAAAGAAGAACCCTGGATAGCTGGGGGACGGTGAGAACCCTCTGGCATGGCACTGAAGTAAGGACTAGAAGACCCCTGATGACCTGAATACCCGCCGGAGTAACCCTGAATGGTAGGTAGTCGGTAAGAACTCTCCGGCATGGCGCTGAAATAAGGCCTCACTGGAGCACCACGGGGAGGTGGTGGAGGAGCTGAATGTGGAGGCCTGCTGGGCTGGCCACTGCTGAACTTACCCCTACCCTTGCCTGGGGCACCTCTGAAATCTCCCGAAAATCTAACTCTCTTGTACTGCTGACCCTTCTCTCTGCCCCTCGATCGGTAACCCTCAATCCGACGAACTATCTCGACCACAAGTTGATAGGGAGTACCCATCTCCACCTCTCGGGCCATGTTGGCCCTAATACCTGAGTGCAACCCTGCTACAAATCTCCGCACTCTCTCAGCATCGGTAGGAAGAATCATAAGGGCATGACGAGACAACTTAGAAAACCTGGCCTCGTAGTCTGTCACTGACATCTGCCCTTGCTCCAGCTGCTCGAACCGATACCACAGCTCTTCCCTCTCTTAGAGTGGAATATACCTGTCCAAGAACAGCAGAGTGAACTGCTCCAATGTGAGAGGAGGGGAACCTGCTGGCCTACCAAGGATAAATGACTTCCACCATCTGCGGGCCCTGCCCTCTAGCTGGAAAGTAGTGAAATCAACTCCATGGGACTCCAAAATCCTCATGTTGTGCAGTCTGTCCCAGCACCTATAAATAAAGTCCTGGGCATCCTCGCCCCTCTCACTTCCGAAGACAGGAGGGTGCAGTCGAGTACAATTGTCAAGTAACTTCTGCGGATCGTCGTCCGCAGCTGGTCTAAGCTCTGGTGCTGCTGCCGCTGGTTGTGCTCCAACCACGGGCAGAGTACCTAGAGTCTGATATACTGTCGCTGCATGACCTGCGGCCTGGGCGGTACGGGTCTGAACTCCCCCTCCCGCCTGAGATGTGGCAGGATCCATTGGAAATAAACCAGTGTGGGCCATAGTGTCCATGAACCGCATCATACGGCCCATGACCTCCTGGAATCCTGGTGCAGTCATGAAATCCATCCGAGTTAGATCTGCTAGGGACACCTCACCCTGCTCCTCGGTAATAGGATCCTCTGGTGGGGGTGCTAATGGAACAATTATGGGACGCCCTCGTCCCCTACCACGGGCCGGTGCCCTCCCCCGTCCTCTTCCACGGCCTCGGACGGCGATGGTAGCGGAATCTCCCGGGTCAGGAACGTCAGTTGTACGATTCCTCACCATCTGTGAGAGAATAGAAGAACGAGATTTATTAAGACCATCGATTGCACGATAGAATATGAATAAAGAGAGGTTTCCTAACACCCTATAGCCTCCCGAAGATAAATACAGACGTCTCTGTATCGATTCGCAAGACTCTATTAGGTTTGCCTGTGACTAGTGAGACCTACGTGAACGTATGGCTCTGATACCATGTTGTCACGACCCAAATTCCTACTCAGGTCATAATGGCGCCCAACACTGGGGTCAGGAAAGCCAGCGCTAGTTTACTAACGAGATTACTTTACTTAATAGGATATTTAGGTACTTGGTAAATTTTAAGTTAGGAAATCATTTAAAGAGAACAGTCAAGTGATGCAACTTGATTACATGAAGCTCAAAAGATCATTTTCCAACATATACAACATAGCAAAATACTAGGAAAACCAACTACGTGTGCCAAGACCTAGTGTCACAAGTCCACAAGCGACTAGTGGAATATACAAAATAGGCAAAATAAATGTACAACTGTCTGAAAGAGGTAGACTGACATATCCAAAAATAATAGAAACTAAACAGTGCTGCTGAGGGACGCTAGGAAGAGCAGTTCAACGTGTAGTCTAATCCAAATAGTACCCTCAAGATCGCGCTCCGGTGTGATAACCATATGTGCCTGCCTCAGAACCTGTACAATTAAGTACAGAAGCGTAGCATGAGTTCATATAAACAAATATGTACCCAATGAGTATCTCGTCTAAACTCAAAGAAGTAGTGACGAGAGGTAGATGTGATACTTACTAGGGTCAATAACGAATAACGCGATTAAATAAATCTAGACAGGAATAGTAGTCATGGAAATCACTAAGTCATGAAGCATCAATTATATAAAACTGCAATTTATTCTCATGAGTCAAATAGAAATTATCACAAAAGTCTCAAGTTCCCCTTCCACATGAAGCAATTTATTTAATAATAACAAGACTCTCAGTCAATTACATAGCACATAGTATGCCGAAGCGTACGGCCGAAGCGACGCAAAAGTAAATGTGCACTGCCGAGGGTCGAGCAGCACGAACCATATATGCATCTATTACCCCGCTCGCGAATCAATCATGCGACGCGGTTGACATAAATATAAGGCTACCCCGCTCACGAATCATACATGCGACACGGGGGCTCGTAGACATACACAAAATTATCAGGAAATTCAGGAATTTATCATGGATTATACTTGAAATCGGAGATTTAAGCACTTAAACTTACACATAACTTCCCAATATCCTCATGTCAATGTCAAATATAATGAGCAACTAGGAACACATGTAAATCTATGGGTAAGGAACATAAAGTCATGCTTGTGGAATCCTAAATTCTACCCGACATATCATAGTAGTAGCTACGCACGGACTCTCGTCACTTTGCGCGTGCGTAGTCCCCGCAAATAAGGATCATTCAATCATTTACATCTACCTATGGGGACAATTCCCTCTTACAAGGTTGGAAAGGAGACTCACCTCGCGTAGAACCTACTTCTCGAACCAAGAACGCGCCCGAAACTCCAAACTTTACACTCGAGGACTTGAAACTAGTCAAATGTTATATAAATACGTTAATATACACTCAAAAGTATGGAATTCTCCTGCTAGTTTATCCAATTCATCATTCTTGAAGAAATCCTAAAATACACCCTCGGGTCCACATGCTCGGATTCAGGAACTTTCGAAGAAAACACTCACCCATAACCTAAGGATCATTAATATATAGTTTTTGTATGATTTCATGGTAGATACGTGGTGAAATTCTCTAAAGTTCATCAACCCTAGGTTTCCACTCTAACCCCTTCGATTTGCACTAATTGGGTGTTAATCTACCTAAGATTTGATGTAATAAAGAAACATTTAAATGGAAATTACTTACCTCTTAGCAGCTAGGCCGAATACCCTCTAGCGAGCTCTCAAAATCGCCTATGGTGAAGAAGGAAATGGTGAAAAATGGTTTAAGTCCCGTGTTAAAAGGATCTCACTGTCTTCAGTGATCTCGCACCTGCGAGCCAAGGCTCGCACCTGCGGAAGTTGGCAGGGAGGCTGGAGATCGCACATGCGGAAGGATTTTCGCACCAGCGGATCCGATCCTGCAGAGAAAGGTCCGCACGTACGGTTTTGGACCATCTCCCCTAGGGCCGCACCTGCGAGGCCTTGACCGCAAGGGTGGTCTCGCACCTGCGACTGGGCAACTGAACCTGCGGTCACACCAGTTCAGGTGAACCAACAGCTGAAACTGCTGGTTTGTTACCCTGTTTGGTGTCCGGGAGGCACCTGGGCCCACCCGATCCCCCGTGCAATTATACCAATAAGTCCTAAATCATATTACGGACTCGCTCGAGCCTTCGGAACACCCAAATCAACGCTAAAACTCAAAATCATACCTCAAAACCCCCTGGAATCAAACATAAGAAAATTCAAGTTCTTGAATTCTGTTTCAATGCGCCTAACCGACCTATACTACTTGGAATGACACCAAATTTTGCGAGAAAGTCATAAATGACATAACGGAACCATTGCTAGTCTCGGAATTCCGTTCGGACCTCGATAGCACAAAATCACGTTCCAAACCAAATTATGAACTTAAGGAAACTCTATTTTCGCTATTTGGCATCAAAATGCTCCCGGGTCATCCGAGACCCATTCCGGACATACACACAAGTCCAAAATCATCATACAAAGCTATCAGAACCATTGAAACTCGATTCCGAGGTCGTTCGCTAAAAATGTTGACCGAAGTCAAACTTGGCCAAAAGGCCAACCTTGAGGAACATAAGTGTTCCTATACTGCTCTAAACACTTCTGAATCCCAAACCACCCGTCCCCACAAGTCATAAATCACTATAAGCCGCTCCGGGAAGTCTTATTTAGGGTAACGGGGTCCGAATATGCAAAACGACCGGTCGGGTCATTACAATAAGTCTAAACTGTGTATGACCCACAAACAAAGAGTCCGCTAGGTTGAAAACCTCGAAAGATGTGGCCTAGGAAAAACTTAGGACAAAAAAATAAATAAATACATAAAAAGAAAATCACCCATTATGAACTACGGTATGACTTGATCCTCTTCATTGAGGTACGTAGGCAGCTTAGAGTTTCATTCTGAGTTCAGTCGCATAAGTTCAAAAGATATATAATCCCCCAATCATTGTCCGAATGAAGTACGATGGAATGTAATTCATTCAATCAGTATTTGAAAATCGAGTTCGGATACCATTCTTCTGCTAAACTTTGGATCCCATTTGATTTAAAGGGGGCTAGCTGCTATGGTAAATTGGTGTCTTCAATGAAATTATTAATATCTTTTAGGGGGGCTTCCAAGCATTTGCATTGAAGTTGGGGGATCCGTTATGCCTTCACGTTCACCAAACCTTCAAGTTTTTTTTGGTCTGCCTTCACGATATTTTAAATTCAGTGAGACTCAGACCTAAGATATTTGGTGAGAATTAAGCTCTTGAATTTCAATTTTTGAAAATTAAAAATGTCGTACAATCTCAAAGCTTCCACGCCAAGATACAAATATTTTTGGTGAAATCGCGCTAATTTAGAACTGTCGGCATATCAGGAACCAAAGTTAACTTCAAAATATTATCTGAAACTACCCTTAAGGCATTAAATTTTATATTTTGGATATGTTATGGATTTGGAATTTATGTTTCTAATGGATCAAACGGTTCGTGGTTTCGACATTCCTACATAAAGATACAAATGTTTGGATGAAGTTGTGCAAATCTACAATTGTCGGTGTCAGAATTTAGTATTAACTTCAAAATATTATATGAAATTATCCTTAAGGCGGCATTAAATTTTGTATTTTGGGCATGTTATATATTTGAAAGTTAAGTTTCCAACAGATCAAACGATTCATGATTTCGACATTCCTATATCAAGATATAAAAGTTTTGGTGAAGTTGTGCAAATCTGAATTCGTCGCCGCGTCAGAATTTAATATTGATTTTGAACTATTATCTAATTCTATATTTAAGGTATTAGATCTTGCATTTTTGATATGTCATATATTTTCAAGTTAAAGTTTCAAAAAATCAAACGATTGTGATTTTGACTTTTCTACACCAAAATATGATTTTTTTGGTAAGACTGCACAAATCTGAAACTTTCAACGTGGTGAAATCTATAGTTGGTTTCAAAATATTTTCTGGGTCGATTTTGAAGGTGTTTGATTTTAGGTTTTGGATATGTTTTAGATATTGAAGTCTAAGTTTCGAGAAATCAAACGGTTGGTTATTTGGACTCTCCTGCGACAAGATATGAATATTCCGTTACAAGCGCGTAAAGCTAAAAATTATGCGACTAAGATAAATATTAGGCAACGTGTGTCGCACCCCTTTTTCTCGCGAAATCGGGTTTCGACGTTGACAACTCCTTTTAAGTGGGAAGGAATTGATTATTAAAGGAGATTCGTCACCTAACGGATTAAGGTGTGTTAGGGCACCTATTGCAAATGACTCAGGTTTACTAGTTGCGTCACCAAAGATCGGGTAAGGGCTCAAATTACCTCAAGGAGAAGGTGTTAGGCACTCCTCAATGTCCACAATAGTGGGTCTCGGCCGAACTAAAATCATGTGAATTTGTCTAATAAAGAAGCGAGGGAATTATTTAATAGGGATGGGGGTCCTAAGTTTTTTAACCTAAAGGATCACCCCGTGCAACATAAATAATACTTCGTAACTCCCCCAAGACAGGGGTGTTACTCATATTATTCAGTGGGTACAGACTATAATCTTCTGGTACCCGATTACTATCTTAAGTGATTTACCTAAAGCGTTCAATCAATTCTAACTTGTATCCTATGTGTGCACTACCCGTCCCTTATCTATGGTCCTGGAGGCATTGGGACCTCTATTTTGGATGGTTCTAGACTCAACTTAGGTTGCTCAAAATTGTAAAACTAGGAGACATACAAAATAAGTTGGACTTTTCATAAAAAAAACAGATAAGGGCTTAATTTAACCTCCACACATTAGGCAGCAAATGCACGCAAACGGATTGGTGTATTGACAGTTAAGGTTATTAGGTCATATGGACATGTTCTTTATGTGATTCTGGATTTTAAATTGTACTAGCAGTTCATGAAAGCAATTTCTAGGTGACTATGTAACTGCCTACTTTCAATTAGAAGCGTTTAAATCTAAAGGCATGTTATCTAAGTGACTTGTTCAGCAGTTGACAGTGATAACAAAAATAATGCTCAGAATTATTTAGTTACTTCTATAGGCATGCTTTCTAGTGGCATTTAGCAAGACACTATGTAGAATTCCAGTTTTAATATTAGCACATATGATAATTATCCATATAGGCATGAATTCTACTTTTGGTGATTGAAACTGCTTATTAACTCCTAGAGATATGCATATTAACTAAGCGAGTGTGATAATTAATCAAAACCTACATGCATGATTTCTAATGAGACAGATTTGAATATGGCATATTGTAAGTTGAACTTGGTTATTGTATTTCATATAGGCATGGTATCTAATCGTGCAAAGCAAAGTAGACAGGATATTCACATAACCTATTTAAGCCGAAATAAATCCCTATAGGCAGGTTATCTAACATGCGATAGCAAACATAAATATTTAGACAAGTTTTCAGCACACGATTAGTAGAATATTTCTTGGCGTAAAGTAAAACCTATAGGCAGGTTATCTAACATATAATAGCAGAAAGACCTATAGGCATGTTATCTACCCATTTTATACAGAATATCAAATAAACCCATTTCTCAATTTTATTATTGCCCCCAATTGTATTTACAAATAATTATTACAGACCAGAATCGAATGAATAAATTACAAAGTATATAGACTATAGGAAACCTGCAGCAGGCCCAAATACATCTGGATAGGTCAGGCCCTTCAATCCACAATATCTCCAAAAGCCATTGTTCATAGTGACCAACAATGACTGATTCACCTTTGTTTCAAGGATAAGCATACCAAGCCCAATTCCCTAGTGTTTCAAAGTTCCCAAGGGCTTCACGAACCCCAAGCAGTGCTCACACTAGAGAGAAATAATCAGAACCAATTCAAGGAAAGATATGGACCAAACCCGGGTGTGTCATAGTTCACGAGGGTCTCATATGAACCCTGAGCAGTTCTCACACCAGGAAGGTTGGGGACAGTACTTAGATTACTTTGGCTTTCAGCCAGCAAAGAGTTGGAATTCAAAAGATTGCAAGACAGGATTGGGAAGTACACTTAGGGATAGCATCACACATAGAACAGAGACCAACACTTTGAAACTGAGCAGACTTGACACTAACAAATTTGAAAATTAATAAAGTCATAAACTGATAAGGACCAACTCATGAGCATGCTTCATAGAAGACAGTACAGAATTCAGATTAGGATAAATCACAGAAAAGAAGTCATTGATCAATTAGTGAGTCCAGAAGCACATTAGTTATCAATCAGACTTGATAAAGAGGTTATAGCATGGTGAGCACAGAATCAGATAAGTAACATGATAACAGGTTTAACAACAAACTAATGAGTCTACATGGTGAACCAGTGTCAAAAAATACTTAATACCAAATGGCAGTCTTAAGTTACACATAATTAAGAAGATTTTATCAATTGTACTGGGTTAAACATGTCGAAAATATAGAAAGAAACTAATCGAATAACAGTAACGTATTGAACAGATGGTAAATTAGAAAAAAGGTTCAACAACTTACTAGTTCATATGAAACAGAAAGAAATTTAGCAATGCAACAATGATCATCAATAGCAGCAAACAATAGAATATTTCTGGCCTTGGCTTCCAGCCGGCCAGGAATTGAAGCAGAATGATAACAGTATGTGGTTTTAGTAGTGAGAAATACTCGTGTTCTAAGTCTGTCCAAAAGGGAAATAGGGGAGGGGTTTAAATAGCACTAGACTAGAGCACACAAATATGGTAATAATCAATCAAGGAAAGCATTTAACAGTTAACTAAGGAGATAAAACTCAGAACATTATTTTAGGTAAAGACATACAAACCGGCAAAAAATACAAGTAAAAATAGACGGGTAAAATAGAGCTTTTAACAAACAATTAAAGAATCAAACAGGTTTGAAGAATCGAAAACCCCTAATTTTAGGGTAAGTAAAATTAGTCAACAATTAACGGCAAGACATAAACATTAAAGGAAAAAATAAATAAAAAATAGAGAATCAAAAACCCTAATTTTAGGGTAAGTAAAATTGGCGGAAATAATCAAAGTAAAAGTTGTAATAAAGATGCACATAAACGGATAAACAGAAACATTAAAGATTGAACCAGACTTGGTTCGATTTTGAAGAATCAAAAATCCTAATTTTAGAGTAAAATGTAGTTTGAAATATCAACAAAAAATCATAATAGAGATGCACATAGATAGATATATGGAAACATTAAAGAAAAATATTTAAGAAATGGAGAACCATAACAGATCTAGAGAGATTTGAACCCTAGCTTTAGGTTAAGTAAAGAATCAAGAAAGATCTCAGAGATTCATACCATAAAGAGACGAAAATCAACATAGATGGAAAGAAGTAAAGGTCTGAACCAGATTTGGTCCAAAAAGAAAGAAATCGGCATGCCATGTTAGGCAAGCAATTATGTAATACCGTAAACGAGTAGCCAATAGCAAAGAAGGGTCGATAAGGTAAGGGAATTGATGATTGATTCCATATCTGGGTTAGAATCTAAGGGGATTAGAGGTGACAATGCTAGGGATTCAGAGACGAAGAGAGCGTTTGAGAGTGTTTGAGGGCGGCGGGTTTAGAGGGAATGGGGAATTAGGGTTTGGGGTTGGGTAATAAAAATCATAGGTTAATTGTAGGCCTTTGATCTTAACGTCCAGGATTTTAAAACGGGACTGGGGCTGGTTAAAGAGACGTGTACCGACCGGGTTTTGGGTTAGGTGTCGTTTGGTTTGGGATGGGTGTTGGGCTGGTGTATTTCGAGTAATTGGGCTATGGATTGGTCCGAAATAAGCTTACAAATGGGCTGTTATTTAAATACCCAGTTTTAATTAATAAATGATTTATAAAAATTGATAAATAAACAATAAAAATATCATTTGGGCATAAAACAAGTAAAAATAATTATTTAATACTATAAAAAGTATAAAAGGATTTTTTTGGCATAATTAAAATAATTATAACGACTCGGCCGGTCGTTTTGAGAGTTTAAGTACCGAACCCCTAACAACTATTTTCCCCACGTTTGTTTCTGCTATTAGGACTTGCCGGAATGATTAGTTATGGAATTCGGAGGGTTCTGGGACACTTAGTCCCTACTTGTGAGTTTAAGCCTTAAAATTTGGACCGTAGTCAAAACTGTGTGAAGACGGATTCAGAATAGAATTCGGTCGACTCCGTTAGCTCCGTTGAGTGATTTTGGGGTTTGGAGCGCGTCTGAAATGTGTTTTAGAGGTTTGTAATTGATTTAGGCTTGAATTGGCAAAATTTAGATTTTCGGTGATTTCGGCCGATAGAGGAAATTTTGATATCGAGCTCAGAATGGAATTCCGGAAGTGGCTGTAGGTTTGTAGCATCATTTGTGACCTGTATCAAATTTGAGGTCATTCGTACTAGGTTTGACATGTTTCGGCATCGTTTGTAGATTTTGGAAAAATTCTAAGTTCTTATGCTTGAATCCATGTTTAATTCTTATTTTTGGTGTTATTTGATATGGTTTGAAGGCTCGACTAAGTTCGAATGAGGTTATAGGACTAGTTGGTAGGTTTGGTTGAGGTTCCGGAGGTCTCGGGTGTATTTCGGATGCTCAACGGGAAGAGTTTTGGACTTGGGAAAATTTTCTAGTGTGTTGAACCTGTTATTTTCACACCTGCGGATGTTGGACCGCAGGTGCGGCGCCGCAGAAGCGGCTTCGTAATCGCAGATATGAATGAGGGCCAAGGCATCAAGGACCGCAGATGCGGCAGGGGAACCACAGATGCGGCCAATTGATTGAAGATGCGGCCCTAGCCTGGATAAGTTGTTTTCGCACTTGCGATGCCTTTTACGCAGGTGCGGGACCACAGGTGTGGCCCCATGAACCGCAAATGCGTAAATCGCTGGACAGAAATAGGAAGTTCAAGGGTTTGAAATTTCATAAGACAAAGATCGATTTGGAGCTCGGTGGGAGACGATTTCTCGAGGGATTTTGAAGGAGAATCATTGGGTAACGAATTCGAATTCTATTTTGATCATAATACAATAATCTATTGTTGTATTCCTCTTCTTATTAATGATTTGAGGGTAAAAGTCTGGAAATGGGGGGGTGGGGGGGGGAGTTTCCCAATTGAAAATTGGAGAATTTAATGAGATTTTGACATCTGATTTTGATGATTTTTGTTCGAGTGTGCTCGTGAGTGAATGGGTGTTAATAATTTGTAAATTTTATCCGATTTTGAGGCATGAGCCTGATGGACTTTTTGGGACGATTTTCCTAATTTCGCGTTTTAGGTTCGAATTAATTAGTTGAATTAGTTACTTAACGTTATATTTTGTAACGACCCGACCGGTTGTTTTGCGTTATCGGACCCTGTTTCCCTAAATGAAACTTCCCATAGCGGCTTATTGTGATTTATGACTTGCGGGGACGGGTGGTTCGGGATTCGGAAGTGTTTAGAGCAGTATAGGAACACTTAGTTTCTTAAGGTTGGACTTTTTGGCCAAGTTTGACTTCAGTCAACATTTTTAGTATACGACCTCGAAATCTAGTTTTGACGGTTCCGGTAGCTTCGTGTGATGATTTCGTACTTGTACATATGTCCGAAACGGGTTTTGGATGACTGGGGAGCATTTCGATGCCAAATAGCGAAAATAGAGTTTCCTTAAGTTCATAATTTGGTTTGGAATGTGTTTTTGTGTTATCAAGGTCCGAACGAAATTCCGTGATCGCGAATAGTTTCGTTATATCAATTATGACTTGCCTGCAAAATTTGGTGTCATTTCGAGTAGTATAGGTCGGTTCGGCGCATTGAAGCCGAATTCAAGAACTTAAAGTTCTTAAGTTTGATTCTAAGGGGTTTGAGGGGCGATTTTGAGTTTTAGCATTTTTTTCGGGTGTTCCGAAGGCTCAAGCGAGTCCGTAATATGATTTAGGACTTGTTGGTATATTTGGACTGGGGCTCGGGTGGGCCCAGGTGCCTCCCGGGCACTAAACGAGGCCAAAAACCAGCAGCCTTAACTGCTGGTGCACCTGAACTGGTGTGACCGCAGGTGCGGTTGCCCAGTCGCAGGTGCGAGACCGCTCCTGCGGTCCAGGCCTCGCAGGTGCGGCCCCGGGTGAGAAGGTCCATGTCACGACCCAAACCTATGGGTTGTGATGGCGCCGGACACCACTATCAGACAAGCCGACCCCTTAATAAGTTGGAACACTTTCCTGTTTAACATTTTAGAATTGAAGCCTTTTCTTACATTTCATAATCAAATAAATAAATTTGTAAATTAAACAACAGGAAATCCATTTAATTCAGTAAAACAAGATTCAACACATCCCCAGAACCCGGTGACACAAGTATATGAGCAATTTCTAAGGATCTATACAATTATACAACGCTTGTCCGAAAAACAAATTGGACAAAGGAAATAAATATAAAATGTAACTACACAGAAGGGAGACTCCGGTAGCTGTGGAACGCCTCTGGATGAATGCAGCCCGTATAAGTCTCCAAATCAATCATTGTACTATAAAGGTACCTGTGCAACAAAATGCACAGAAAGTGTAGTATGAGTACATATACATATATGCACCCAGTGAGTATCCCGTCTAATCTCAAAGAAGTAGTGACGAGAGGTCGACTCGATACTCACTAAGTTCCAACAGTGATAATAATAGACAGGATATAAGGAAAGCAGTAGGAATGTAAGACAAATAAACATCAAAATGCATCAATATGAGGTATCCAAATAACGGTGGAAATCAAGCAAGTCATGTATCCGCCGTGGCATACGGACTGATCCCAAAGTGAAATCACTCTCATCACTCCGCCGTGGCGTACGGCCTGATCCCATAATGAAATCACTCTCATCACTCCGCCGTGGCGTACTGCCCGATCCCATAATGAAATCACTCTTATCACTCCGTCGTAGCGTACCGCCCGATCCCATAATAAAATCACTCTCATCACTCCGTCATGGCGTACATCCCGATCCCATAATGAAATCACTCTCATCACTCCGTTGTGGCATACGGCCCGATCCCATAATGAAATCACTCTCATCACTCTGCCGTGGCGTATGGCCTGATCCCATAATGAAATCACTTTCATCACTCCGCCGTGGCGTACGGCCCGATCCCATAATGAAATCACTCTCATCCCTCCGCCGTGGCGTACGGCCTGATCCCATAATGAAATCACTCTCATCACTCCGCCGTGGCGTACGGCCTGATCCCATAGTGTAATCCAAGAACAATGGAAACGAGTCAAGTATCACTATCCTTTAGATGAAAGATTACCAATCACAACAGAAGCCCAGAGCATATTTACATCATGACAGGGGAAAACAATGAACATGTTGTGGCCTAACTACCCAGACAAAACAATAATAGACACTACGTACGGACTCTCGTCACTTGGTGCGTATGTAGCCCCCAAACAAGTAAACATAGCATTTGAAGTTACCTAGGGGGACAATTCCCTCTTACAAGGTTAGAAAGGAGACTCACCTCGCTCCGAAGCTCCATAACCGGCTTCCAAGCCCTTCCGACGACTCCAATGGATGCACGACATCCCAAAACTACCAAATAACGGCAATTCAATGAAAATATACTCTAATATTTGCTAAAAATTCAGGTTATATAATTTCCCAACTTCGCTCAGTGAATTGACCAAAACTCCCCCGGGCCCACGTGCCCGGATTCTGAATTTTCTTGAAGATAATCTCTACCCGAGGCTTTACTAGTTCAAATATATAATTTACTCAAACACTCATGCTCAATTCGTGGCTAAAATCAAATTTACCCAAATTCTAGGTTTCTTCCAAAATCCCAGTTTTTCCACAATTTTTCATGTTTAATATCATGTATAAACCTTGAATTAACTTGGAAATGAGAAGGAACCACTTACCTCTTGATGCTTGATGAAAATTACCCTTTAAAATCCTCCAAAATCGCCCCAACCAAGTGAAGAAATGAAGAAAAATGAGCTAAACCCGCTAAAATATCATTATGCCCAGGTATTTACTCATCGCAATCGTGGAAAATGCTTCGCAATCGCGGAGAACAATTTTCCAGCCCAAACTTTGCTCTTCGCGATCGCGGAAAGAGCTTGGCGATCGCGGAGAACAATTGCCCAGCCTGCCCGGACAGCCTCTAGTAGAATAGTCATAACGTTATGCACACAACTCCAAATGACAAATGGTTAAATGTTCTGAAAACTAGACTCAAAGATATACAATGTTCATGTGTTGGTCATCTTCCAATTACTTATATAATGCTAGATATAATCTGTCAAAATCAGCCCATGTGCAACACAACCTTCTTCTTCATCTTCCCAGACATCCTGTAGTGTAACAGCCATATCTCTTTGTACACAAATCCAAATCGTGAATGGTTTACTTTTATAGAAACTAGACACAAAGGGCTACAACTTTCGTATTATACCATCTCAATATTCCTTATAGATTGTGAGATAGGAGCCTACGAAGTCGAGTCAGTGCAGCAGAACATTTACTCTACGCGATCGCGAAAGGCTTTCCGCGATCGCGATTCACTGGCCCGTTTCTCACATTTTACTCACCGCGATCGTCACCAATTCCCCGCGATCGCATAGAACACTGATGTAGCCAAAAACCAGCAGTTATAAATGGCCTAGAAATGGTCCGAAACCACCCCGAAACTCACCAGAGCCCCTCGGGACGCCTTCCGAACATACCAACAAGTCTGGAAACATATCACGGACCAAGTTGAGGCCTCAAATCACATCAAACAACGCCGAAAACACGAATCACGCAAGAATTCAACTTTATGAACTTTGAAATTTCTAACTTTCACATCCGATGCCGAAACATATCAAATCACGTCCGATTGACCTCAAATTTTACACACAATCACATTCGACATTACGGACCTGCTCCAACTTTTGGAATCGCATTCCAACCCCGATATCAAAATTTCCACTTCCGGTCGGATTTTCTCAAAAACCTTCAAATTTCTATCTTTAGCCAAATGGCTTCAAATTGACCTCCGAACATCCGAATTCACTTCCGATCGCGCTCCTAACTCCAGAATCACCATACGGATCTATTCCCAGACTCGTAATCCCAAACGGACATCAATATCATTGAAATGCGCTTCAAGCCAAACTTAGGAAATTTCTTCAAAATGCTGACTTCCACAATACACACTGAAACGCTCTCGGGTTATCCAAATCCCAATCCGAACATACGCCCAAGTTCGAAATCACCATACGAACCTGCTTGAACCTTCAGATCCTAATTCCGAGGTCGTTTACTCAAAATTTCAGTCTTACTCAATTTCTTCAACTTAAGGCTTCTGAAATGAGAATTTTCCTTTCAATTTAACTCTGAACCTCCTGAATTTCAACTCTGACCATACACACAAGTCACAATACCCGAAATGAAGTTGTTCATGACCCCCAACTACTGAACGACGTGTTGGATCTCAAAACGACCGATCGTAGGTGCAGACATGATTCCGCAGGAGCGGAGCCGCAGGTGCGGGCCTCCCTCCGCAGGTGCGATCCCAGACCTTCTTGGCCACTTCTGCAGGTGCGATCCTTGGCTCGCAGGTGCGAGACCACAGGTACGGTCCTCGAGCCGCAGGTGCGAAAGCACTGATGGCAGTGAGTTCTTTAAACACGGGACTTAGCTACTAGAGGTAAGTTATTTCCATTCAAATGTTGGTTAAATACATCAATTCCTAGGTAGATTAACACCCTAATTAGTGTAAATCAAGGGTTAGAGTAGAAACCTAGGGCTTGAGGAATTTTAGGGAATTTCCCCATTTATTCACCATGAAAACATACAAAAATCATATATTAATGATCCTTAGGCTATGAGTGAGTGTTTCCTTCGAGAATTTTTGGAATCCGAGTGTGCGAGCCCTGGGGGTGAATTTTGGGATTTCTTCAAGAATGATGAATTTGCTAAATAAGTAGGAGAATTTCCATACTTTGAGCATGAATTGATATATTTGTATAACATTTGGCTAGTTTCGAGTCCTCGGGTGTAGAGTTCGGAGTTTTGGGCGCGTTCTTGGTCCGAGAAGTAGATTCGACACGAGTTGAGTCTCCTTTCCAATCTTGTAAGAGGGAATTGTCCCCATAGGTGATTCTAAATGATTGAAATGTCCTTAATTGCAGGGGCTACGCATGCACGAGGTGACGAGAGTCCGTGTGTAGCTACTACTATGTTATGTCGGCTAATTTTTAGGTCACACAAGCTTGCTCTTTTGTGCTTGGCATGTATTCCTACTTGTATGTGAGTTTCTTATTATCCTTGAATTGGTATGAGAATATTAGGAAGTTATATTCAAAAACTTCATTTGTTTGAGTTCTTGACTCCAAGTATAATCTCTGTTAAACTACTAAATTCCTAATAAAATTTTGTGTATGTATACGAGCACCCGCGTCGCATGTATGATTCGTGAGCGGGGTAGCCTATCATTATGTCAACCGCGTCGCATGTTCGATTCGGGAGAGGGGTAATAGATGCATCTATGGTTCGAGCCGTTCGACCCTCGGTAGTGCACGTTTATTTTTGCGTCGCTTCGGCCGTACGCTTCGGCATACTATGTGCTATGTCTTTGACTAAGAGTCTTGGTATTATTAAATGAATTGCTTCATGTGGAAGGGGAACTTGGGACTTTTGTGATAATTTCTATTTGACTCATGAGAATAAATAGCAGTCTTATATAATTGGTACTTAATGCCTTAGTGATTTCCATGACTACTATTCCTGTCTAGATTTATTTAATCGTGTTATTTGTTATTGACCCTAGTAATTATCACGCCTACCTCTCGTCACTACTTCTTCGTGTTTAGACGGGATACTGATTGGGTACATATTTGTTTATATGTACTCATGCTACGCTTCTGTACTTAATTGTACAGGTTCTGAGGCAGGTGCATCTGGTTATCAGACCGGAGCGCGATCTTGAGAGCATATACCATACTCGACTTCTCCGGTGTGTTGTTTCCCCTTGGCGATCTCACTGCAGCACCTTGGCGTTGTCTTTTGATTTTCTGTCTATTCTCTTCAGACAGCAGCACAGTTATTTTTGTCTGGTTTTGTATATTCTACTAGTCGCCTGTAGACTTGTGACACTAGGTTCTGGCACACATAGTAGACTTTATGGTATTTTTGGATAAACTGTAAATGTTGGCTCATGATTTTGGATTACATTGTTTTAAGTTGCCACGCTTACCCGTTTTCATTTAACGATTTATAACTTAAAACTTGGCAAGCATTTGAATATCTTAGTAAATAAGGTAACCTCGTTAGTAAACAAGTGTTGGCTTGCCTGGCTCCAGTATTGGGCGGCATCACGACCTGAGTTAGAAGTTTGGGTCGTGACATATTTACATTAGGCAATTAATTTGAATATATTTGGGCTATTTGGAGTCGGGTACTCGTGGCAAGAACATGATTTCAAGTTTATTTGAGTGGTTGAGGTAAGTGGCTTGCCTAACCTTGCATTGGGGACTTCCCCTTAGGATGTTTGATATTAATTGATGTGTGGGAGCCGTGTACGTGAGCTGACGAGTACGTACACGGGCCATTATTGCAAAAATCCCATTTTTCCTTC
Source organism: Nicotiana undulata (assembly GCA_005239495.1). Classification (NCBI taxonomy): domain Eukaryota; kingdom Viridiplantae; phylum Streptophyta; class Magnoliopsida; order Solanales; family Solanaceae; genus Nicotiana; species Nicotiana undulata. The sequence continues at coordinate 18,699 of ML267554.1, forward strand.
GAAAATCATAAATTGTCTTTTTTCTCCTATTAACTTGCTTTAATATGTTAAATTGTTTAACTTAGATTAGAAAAGCATGCTTACATGTTTAATATTCAATTTCCTACTTGACACTATGCGTGCCATGTTTAGTTAGATTACTGCTTTCCTTAGTTGTGATTTTGATGAACTGTATAAATCAATGCCATACATGTCATTTTATCCTGCATCAGATATTTAAATTAGAACTACGGATGTATTTCGAGAGATCCCCCTATACTTCATATTTAAATTGGGACTATGGACGTATTCCGGGAGATCCCCATGTACTGCATATTTAAATTGGGACTACGAATGTATTCCTGGAGATCCCCCAGAACTGCATATTTATTTTGGGACTACGGACGTATTCCAGGAGATCCCCTTATACTGTATAATAATCTGAAACTACGGGACGGTATCTTTGGAGATTCCACCTTATGTTTACCTTGTTCTGATCTGAGGGCCCCTAACTGTTAAGTTTCGAACATTTTCCTTAACGGTTTACTATATAATATACTTATCGCTTTTACTGTTTTAAATTGAATATATTTACTCCAATAGGGCCTTAACCTGACCTCGTCACTACTTGACCGGGGTTAGGCTTGGCACTTACTGGGTACCAATGTAGTGTACTCATGCCCTTTCCTGTACATGTTTTCGTGTGTAGATCCAGTATGAGCTATCAGCCTCGAGGATAGTATTTGCTGCTGATTCTAGGAGAATACAAGGTATTTCTGTCGCGTCTGCAGAATCCTTAGAGTCCCCTTCTACTCCATCGTCTAGAGTCTTTTATGAACTTCCAGACTTGTTTAGAGATACAGTAGTTATTAGAAGCTTGTGACTTTGTGACATTCCGGGTCATTGGGAAAATATTTTGTATAAGCCGAGCGACACTGTTGTGCTATTTAGATTATCCCTTATTTTCCTTATTTCTTGTGTTTTTATTAATGTTTTTCCCCTAATATTAGGCTTACCTAGTGGCAGAGACTAGGTGATGTCACGATACCTTTCGGAGGGTAAATTGGGTCGTGACAAGTTGGTATTAGAGCGTCTAGTATCATAGGATTCACGAGTCACAAGCCAATTTATTAGAGTCTCGTAGATCAGTACGGAGACGTCCGTATCTATCTTCAGGAGGCTATGTAGCTGTTAAGAACAATCATATTCCTTTGATTTCCTTGTTATGTGAGTTATTGACACCAAAACTCTAAAAATCTATTCTATTCTTTCTCACAGATTATGAGGACCCGTACCGGGAGGACCGACGACCAGGCACCCGAGCCCCCAGTCAGAGCTACCAGAGGTAGGGGTAGGGGTAGAGGACGAGCACGCGGTGCAGCCCGAGCACCTGCAAGAGCTGTGACGGAGGAACCCACAGCATCTCCAGCTGGAGGGCCGGCACCGGAGATTCCTATTGCTACTCCCGCCCTTTGGGAGACTTTGGCTCAGTTCATGAGAATGTTCAGCACTCTAACTCAGGTTGGGCTACTTCCGATAGCCCCAGCCACATCTCAAGCGGGGGGAGGGGCACAGACTCCTGCATCCCGGACTCCTGAGCAGAGGGTCCAGGTTGATCAGGTCCCAAAGTACATTCACATACCCCCAGCGGGTTCTGGTGCAGCATGAGGCCATGATATCTGCTTCTGAGGCAGATCAACTCAGACTTGAGTGGTACAAGAAGTACCACCCACCTACTTTCAGCAGACTAGCTTCAGATGACGCTCTGGATTTTCTTGAGGAGTGTCATCGTATTCTCCGCACCATGGGAATTCTGGAGACGAGTGGGGTTTCTATCATCGTTTTCCAGCTGAGAGGAGCGGAATATTAGTGGTGGAATTCCTATGAGATGAGTAGTCCGGACGAGGCAGCTTCACTTACTTGGACTCCGTTTTCAGAGATGTTTCTGCGAGAGTATGTCCCTCAGAGCCTCAGGGATGCTTGGTGTGCAGTGTTTGAGCAGCTGCGCCAGGGTGCTATGACTGTGTTTGAGTATGCAGTTTGTTTCAGTGAGTTAGCTCGTCATGCACCGTCTTTGGTTGCCACAGTCAGAGAGAGGGTTCGTCGCTTCATTGAGGGACTCCACCCCAGTATTCGGACCAGTATGGCCAGAGAGTTTGAGATAGATATCACTTATCAGCAGGCAGTGAGTATTTCTAGGAGGGTAGAGGGAATGTTTGTTTGGGATAGAGAGGAGAGAGAGGCCAAGAGGTCTCGAGAGACTGGTCATTATTCGGGAGCTCGTGCACTAGTAGCACGCTATGGTAGGGGTTTTTTGAGTCGCTCTATTCATTCAGCTCTTATTGCAGCTAGCGGTGTTCCGGCTTCTCCTAGATATCAGGAGCCCTATTATGCACCACCAGTATCCAGTGTGCCTCCTACTCGAGGTGCTATTATCGGCCAGTTCAGCAGGCCGATTCCGAGTCAGTCTCAGCCGCATCGTCCTCCGAGGGGTTTTTTTGAGTGTTGTGACACTCGTCACATGGTTAGAGATTGCTCCGGAGCTAGGAGAGGTGAACCTTCACAGACTTATCAGCCTCCACATGCTCCACCAAGTCCTCCGACTATCCTTCCAGCCTGAGCTTCCACTTACCCTCCTCAACTAGCTCGAGGTGGAGGTCGTGGAGGTCGAGGTTGCCCTAGAGGGGGAGACTAGGCCAGGTACTATGCCCTTCTAGCTTTTGAGGTCGTCGCTTTAGATTCAGTTATCACAGGTATTGTCCCTGTCTGTCATAGGGATGCATCAGTATTATTTGACCCAGGATCCATGTATTCATATGTGTCTTCTTATTTTGCCCCACATTTGGGGATATCTCGGGATTCTTTGAGTTCCCCTATTTATGTATCTACTCCTGTGGGAGATTCTCTAGTTGTGGACCGCTTATATAGGTTGTGTTTGATTACTCTTAGTGGTTTTGAGACCAGAGTTGATTTGTTATTACTCAGTATGGTGGATTTCGATGTTATCTTAGGCATGGACTGGTTGTCGCCCCATTATGTTATTCTTGATTGTCACGCTAAGATAGTGACACTGTCTATGCTAGGTTTACCGAGATTAGATTGGAGAGGTACCTTAGAGTATACTCCCCGCATGGTCATTTCATTTCTCATGGCTCAGCGGATGGTTGAGAAGGGGTGTGGTGCATATTTGGCCTATGTGAGAGATGTCAGTGTTGATACCCCTATAGTTGAGTCAGTCCCAGTAGTGAGGGACTTCCCTGATGTATTTCCAGCTGATCTTTTAGGTATAGCGTCCGATAGAGACATTGATTTCGGCATTGGTTTGATGTCGGGAACTCAACCCATTTCTATTCCTCCTTACCGTATGGCTCCTCCTGAGTTGAAGAAGTTGAAGGGGCAGTTGCAGGAATTTCTTGATAAGGGCTTCATCAGGCCCAGTGTATCACCTTGGGGTGCTCCAGTATTATTTGTGAAGAAAAATGATGGTTCTATGCGTATATGTACTGATTATCGGCAGTTGAACAAGGTTATAGTGAAGAACAGGTATCCCTTGCCTCGCATCGATGATTTATTTGATCAGTTACAGGGTGCCAGGGTATTTTCCAAGATTGACTTGCGTTCTGGCTATCATCAGTTGAATATTAGGGATCCGGATATCCCGAAGACTGCCTTCAGGACCACATATGGTCACTATGAGTTTCTTATCATGTCATTTGGGTTGATCAATGCCCCAGCAGCCTTTATGCATCTAATGCACAGTGTGTTCCATCCTTATCTTGATTTCTTCGTCATTGTGTTTATTGATGACATCCTGGTATATTTTTGATCTCGGGAGGATCATGAGCAGCACTTGAAGACCGTGCTTCAAACTTTGAGGGAGAAGAAATTGTATGCAAAAAATTTTAAGTGTGAGATCTGGCTTGATTCAGTGGCATCTTGGGCCACGTAGTGTCTTGTGATGGGATCTAGGTAGATCCGAAGAAGGTGGAGGCAATACAGAGTTGGCCTAGACCATGATCAGCTACAGAGATCCGGAGTTTACTTGGTTTGGCGGGTTACTACAATCGCTTTGTAGAGGGATTTTCATCTATTGCAGCACCTATGACCAGGCTGACCCAGAAGGGTGCTCCGTTCAGGTGGACCGAGGAGTGTGAGGAGAGATTTCAGAAGCTCAAGAAAGCCCTAACCACAACTCAAGTGTTAGTATTGCCTACAGTTTTGGGGTCCTACACTGTCTATTGTGATGCCTCGAGGATTGGCCTTGGAGCGGTATTGATGAAGAATAGTAGGGTGATTGCCTACACGTCCATACACTTGAAGGTTCATAAGAAGAATTATCCGGTTCATGACCTCGAGCTAGCAGCTATTATTCACGCCTTGAAGATCTGGCATCATTATTTGTACGGTGTTCCCTATGAGATTTACACTGATCACCGGAGTTTATAGCATTTAATTAGGCAGAAGGACCTTAATCTACGTTAGCGGAGGTGGTTGGAGCTACTGAAAGACTATAATATCACTATATTATACCACCCGTGGAAGGCCAATGTAGTGGCTGATGCCTGGAGTCGCCGGGCGGAGAGTTTTGCATATCTTCCGGCAACTGAGAGGCCCTTAGCCTTGGATGTTCAGACCTTAGCCAGCCAGTTCGTGATATTGGATGTTTTAGAGCTTATCCGGGTATTAGCTTGTGTGGTTGCTCGGTCTTCTCTTTATGACCGCATCAGAGAGCATCAGTATGATGATCCCCACCTCCTGGTTCTTCAAGACTGGGCCTGGCAAGGTGATGCAAGGTGTCGCGCACCCTTTTTCTATCGCACGGGTTAGGTACGGAGAGATCGGGTTTATGACATTTTGGACAACTCCTTAAAGGAAGAGGGTTTAAGGAAGAGTGGCCATCTAACGATTTTTATGGTGCGTTAGGGCACCTAGAGTTGATAACTCATAAACTAGTTTGCATTATCAGAGATTGGGTAAGGGCTTGAAATTATCCCAAGGGGAAGGTGTTAGGCAACCCTCAAGATCCACAACGGTGGGTCCCAGCCAAGAAATTTTGTGAATTTAGACAATGAACAAGTAGCAAGCAAGGTTCATATAAGAGGGGATTTCAAACAGGTGTAAAAATCTTTAAAGGTTTTGGGAAAACATTAGAATAAACATTTTAAAAGAAACTGTCCTAGGTTTAAAGTAATACGGATCACATAAATACAATACCTGGTATGTCACGCCTCGAAGGGGGGCTACACGTGGTATTAGCGCACCGGTCATCATATTTGTATTCTACCCTTCCTGCCCCGTTAAGGTATTTAAAACGTGTGTGTCGGTCACGAAGCTTATTGCATTCTATTACCCATCCCATTCTATAAGTTCTAGAGGGTATTTAGGACTACTAATCCTACAAGGTGAGATACTAGGCTGAACCCCTAGGTTTAAAGGGATATAATTCTAAGCGACATACAAAAAACAAATAGGACAACAAATATGGGAACACACAAGAGAAAAGAATGGCTCACAGATCCCTCCACAAGTAAACATGTAAATAGCACGTCTCAAACACAATCCAGGTCTCAAAGTCAGGATTTAAAACAGGAGTTTTTGAGTTGAAAATTAGTAGGTTTCAGCAGTTTTGGTAAGCGACTGATTTCTTAGAGACTTAGTAATAAAGTAGGTAATCCGATTAAAACAGAGTAGCTTAAAGAATAGTGATTGAATTTAAAAGGTCCAGTAATTCAGAGATAGTAGCAGGATTTGAAAGTGCACAGCATTTTAGATGAAGTTTTCTGTAAAAGAAGATGAAGAACTTCAAAAAAATCAGTAAAGTAAAAATGAAAGAGTGATTCACAAAGGGCCATTAACTTTTAAAAGATCCAGCGGTTCAAAGCGGAGTAGAAATCAGTAGTTTAGTAAACTTTAATAAAAGGAGAATGAGTAAACTATTTTAGAAAATAGGGCAAAGGTTCAAACCGAACGACTTTTGGAAAAGAGTGAACTGACTCTGAAATCCAGTAACACACAGAGCAGCAATCTAATAGCTTAGTTAAAGAGGGAATGAATGCATGATTTCTAGAATTAGTATTTGAAAAACAGTGGGGCAGGAATTTCTTAGAAAATAGGGTGAATTTTAGAAAGAGATAAAATAGGAACGAATAGCATCAGAGTTTAAGAGTTTCAAAACAAGGGACTGATTGATCCAGCAGGGTTAAGTTTCAGATTGTATTTCCTTAATCTTCCATGTGATCAGCAGCTTTCTTTGATTTGATGATGACGTCGTCCACATATACCTCGATCTCCTTGTGAATCATATTATGGCATATAGTAGTAATAGCTCTCATGTAAGTGGCCCCTGCATTCTTCAGACCGAATGGCATCATCTTGTAGCAAGACACTCCCCACGGCGTAATGAATGTCGTTTTCTCAGCATCTTCCTCGTCCATCCAAATATGATGGTAACCAACAAAACAATCTACAAAGGACTGCAGCTCGTGCTTGGCACAGTTGTCAATTAAGATGTGTATGTTCGGCAGGGGGAAGCCGTCTTTCGGACTGGCCCGATTGAGATCCCGGTAGTCGATGTAGACTCTGACCTTCCCATCTTTCTTTGGTACAGGAACAATGTTGGCTAACCATGTAGGATATTCGACCACTCAGAGAACCCCGGCGTTGATCTGCTTGGTGACCTCTTCTTTGATTTTCAAGCTCATGTCTGGTTTGAACTTCTTGAGCTTTTGATTCACTGGTAGGCATGTTGGATTGGTTGGCAGCTTGTGGGCCAAAATAGATGTATTGAGGCCAGTTTATGTCATCATATGACCAGGCGAATATGTCCTCATATTCCCTTAAGAATTCTGTATATTCCTCCCTTTCCGACGGCGACAGATGAATGCTGATGCGTGTTTCTTTGACGCTCTCTACGTTTCCCAGGTTGAGGACCTCAGTCTCGTCCAAGTTAGACTCAGTTATATTCTCAAAGTTCTCGACCTCTTTAATAATATCTTCATGTATATCATCCTCATCTGACTCGGAATCCGTTTGTTGCGTTACCTCGTTGCAGGTCACAGTCGTCAGTTCATCGAGATAAGTAATAGTAATGTTGTGTAAATAAAGTAATGGGGAGGAAAACAGTAGCGAGTAAATATAAGATTTATAAGGAAACTGGAAATGCTTTGATAAATTAAATAATTGTTTGAACATGGGAGCTCTTTAAATAAATAAATTGTAAATAATGCTTGTTTCGTTAGCCTTGCTACCCCGAGGCTCGACGGGCTTTGATTGTTCTGACGGACCAATTGTTGAGATATGATCCCTTACTCACGACTTGTATAGAAGGGCCTTCCTCCCCCTCCTCCTTGAGAATGACACAGCAGTCCATATCCTCCTCATCCAGAAATAGATCCCTCATTGCTGCTAGCGTTTCCTCCTCGTTCGTACCATATGTGATGTCAGCTGGCTGGAAAGTCTGCTCTATGTGGGGTATTAGCTGCTCCAATGGGTAGTAGGGTCGCGCCATGGTGGCGACCAGTTCATGAATTCTTTCCAAGTGTACTCGTACCCCAGACCAAAAGTGGTACCGTGCTTCTTGAGTGTTATTGGCTTTGTTATTCCTTGGAGATTCTTACCGAGCCCTTTACCTGGCTCGTACCCTTGCCAGTTCAATATGCTTTTGGTCTTACTACCCCACAACTTGTCCTTGTCAATGACGTTAACTCGTTCAATGTTGTGGTAGATCTCTCCACCCAACTTCCTTCTTCCATCGATGACCGAAAAGGTCTGGCGACCGTAGATATGGTTGCTACTGTCGCCATGAATGATTACCTCTTGGTGATTCCTTTCGAACTTCACAGCTTGATGTCGGGTTGATGCCATGTCCCCAGCAGCGTGGATTCAAGGTCGTCCCAACAGTAAGTTGTAGGATGCAGGCACATCTATCACTTGGAAATCTACATCGAAACAAGTTGGTCCCATCTGTAAGCACAAGGTGATTTCTCCCATGGTGGACCTCTGCGAACCATCGAAGGTTTTTACGTTGATCTCCTCTTCCTTTATCTCATGTAGACTTTTGCCCAATTTCTTGAGCGTGACCAGCGGACAGATATTGAGGCTGGAACCCCCATCAATTAGGTTCCTTGTGATGAAAATGATCCTCACATTGTACCATGATGTGTAGTGCTCTGTTATGTCTTAATCCTTCGGGCGGTGGCTCATCTTCATGGAAAGTGATCTTGTGACTTTCCAGTACCTGGCCTACCATGTTGGCAATTTCCCCACTGGTGATATTGTCTGGCACGTATGCTTCACTCAGCACCCTTATCAAAGCACTCATGTGTGTTTCAGAGTTCTGTAATAGGGAGAGGATGGATATCTGAGCTGGTGTTTTGTTCAACTGGTCGAGGATTGAGTATTCCTTGGCTTGTATCTTTCTCCGCTAATCGTCTGAACCTATTTCAATGATGGGGGGACGGTTGTTGGCCTTCTTGCTAGACTCAGCCAAATGTTCAAGGGTATAAACTCTGCCAGTTCTCGTCATACCTTGTGCAGCGATGGCTTCTTCAGACTTGCCTTTACCTTTCCTTCTTGCTTCAGCGGTATAGTCCCACGGAATGGCATCTGAGTAAAAGGGTGTCGTTGTTGACATTGCCACTGGAATAGGTGTGGTCATACTTATTCCTGCCGGAGTATATGTTATAGATGGCTGGACTGCAACTTCGAGCGGTCGTACAAACTCGACTTTGATCGGCACTGGGGCCTTTTCCTTTGCGGGTGGTCTCAATTCAAACTCAAGTGGAATGGACATGTTTACCTCAGCTTCCACAGACTGCTGCATCAGGACCACGATCGGATTAAGAGTAATTGCAGACTTCTTCGGATCACCCTCTGCAATCAGCCCAATCGATCCCTCGGAATCCCTGTCATCATCAACCTATATCATGTGGACACCACCCTTATGGTCAGGCAGCGGATTATTGCGAACATTAGGAGCAGGGTCCTTGGCTACAATGATAGTGGTAAGAACAGGTTTTGTTTGGGTTGACCCACTGAGAAGGGTTCTCTCGGGTGACAGCGGAAATGGGTGTGACATAACCGGCGGCTTTGAGCTTTTTGTATAATTGGTCAATGGGTTCAGCTATGGCGGTATACTGTTTTGGTGGATGACGGTTGAAGTTTGGGCGAGGTCTTGGGAAGTTTTGGCGATTAGGTGGTGATTGGTAGTGAGAAGATTGGGAATTGTAGGCATTATAAACGGGAGCTGGTTGGGAGTATCTGGGCGAGGTGGGCTGATATGTGGGTGTTGGAGCTTGGAAGGTAGGTGAGGGTGTTTGGTATTGAAGTGAGGGTTCTTGGTAGCTTGGAGCTGGTTGGTACATGAAGGAAGGTGCGGGGTATACTTGGTATTTCGGAGGGGACTTGTCTTGCTGTGCCACCATCACGGCTCCTACATCTCTTTTCTTGGACACACCACCGGATTGCAGAGCTTTATTGGTAGTAAAGCTTCAAAATTAGTAACCATACCGTTTTGGATGCCTTCCTCGTTCGCTCTCCCAGCTTGATGATATCAGAAAACTTGTGCCCCTTGACCATCACCAGTCGCTCATAATACTGAGGATCCTAAGCTCGTACAAAGAATTTCTTCATTTGTTCCTCTTCCAAGGCCGGTCTGACCTTGGCAGCTTCTGACCTCCAACGAGTAGCATACTCGCGAAAGGTCTCTGTTGGTTTCTTTTTCAAGTTCTGGATGTAGAATACATCTGGTGCATTTTCCGTGTTGAACCTGAATCTATCCATGAAGTCTGTAGCCATGCTTACCCGGTTAGTCCATTTCTTTGGATCCTGGCTAATGTACCAGGATAGTGCATCTCCTTTCAAACTCCTCATAAAGATTTTCATGCGGATCCTCTCATCTTTTTCGACGCCGACCAGCTTGTCGCAGTAAGTTCTTAAGTGGACTCTTGGATCGCCGGTGCCATCAAACATCTTGAACTTAGGAGGTTTGTACCCCTCCGGCAATTCGACATCGGGTTGTATGCAAAGATCCTCATAGTTCAGCCCCACAATTCCTTTGACTCCCTCAACGCCCTGAACTCGGTTGGTCGATTTCTTGAGTTCCTCGGCCAAATTCCTGATGAGCATATCCTTCTCGTCGGACTCGGGTGTATGGGGTGTGGAATGAGCTACTGCTTCCACATAGATGGGATTATGGTAAGCCTAGAAGTGGTCCCTTGTTTGATCTTGGAGAGGTGGAGTGTTGTGGTGACATGTGTTGTGTTGTGCTGGTGGAATTGGATCTTTTTGATGATTTGGTTGTTTGGGGATGTTTTGTGGTAAAGTGGGGTTCGGAGCATTTGGGAAGTGTACGTCTGGGACGTTGAGAGAGAATGATAAGTGGGCCAAGTTCTTGACTTGATCAAGTTCCTCTTGGAACTTTAGCAGCTTCTTGAGACATACCCTCGTGAAGAACCTGAATACCTCGACCATCAGTGATCTCAACCTGTTCATCCCCGTTGTCTTTTTTGGTGCCGCTTGCATCTGCCATCTTAGTTTTACCCTTGCTTTTTCCTTTGGGAGGACTGGGAGGAGGAGTAGGAGGAGGGCTCTTTGATCTTGTGCAATAATCTGTTGATGCCAAAGTGCACGAACTACCCTTTGGGGAGGGGAATAATAAATAAAGAAAAACAAAACAAAAGGTAAGGAAGTCAGTGAGGAATCATAAAACATTGCGATATTTAAACACGTAGTGCGAAAATGTAAAGCGCGTCCTAAGTTGGGGAACCTCTTGAGCCCGAGGTAGGCCTAGAGACAAATTAGTTCGGAGAACTTAAAATACTAAATGCCTCATTTTATTGATAATAAAAAAGACAAATCCAACTTGACTCTAAGAATGCAAAAATATAAAATGTCACTAATGGCCAGTAGCCTTATTACATCAAAAGCAAAGTAAAGACAAATCCTATCTATTTGTCCCAGAGGGGCCTTCTCCAGACTCGGCATCTCTGCTTGCCTTGATCAACATTCCCATCTCGCGGAGTCCCAGCAGCAAGTAGGTCCTGGCTAGAATTCCCGCTTCAGCTCCCTCGGTCTTCTGACAAGTCTCGATCCTCCTAAGGAACTTCTCCTCAAGGTCAACTATGACTTGCTCCAAGTGTGCTAGCCTCTGGGTGGAAGTGATGTCCATGTCCTTCTATTCCTCAATCATCTTCTTGTTGGCTATGTGGATTTTATGATCTTCCTCACAGTCGCGGAGCCTCTTGCGCAGCTGGTTGAGTCTATTGTTTGCCTCGGCTTTCTCATCTATGACCCTATGTCCTCGAGCGAACCCTGGCTCAATACTTCCTCCCCAGTTATCTTCCAACCATCCCAGATAATAAGGAGAGCAACCAGCGTGATACCTATCGGGCTTGATAGTATCCTTCTCCAACCAGATCCTGTAGTGCCACAATTGTTGAGCTTGACACTTGTAAGGGATGTCATCATTTTGGAAGTCCGCCTTGAGGTGACTCATTTTTTCGACCCTTGAGATGACTTGCTTCCTCCCTGCCTGCCTCATGACTCGAATCGGGACGTAAGGGTATGTCCCTCTAAGACCAATCAATATTAGGAATGGAGTGTCTCTAGTCCGGATGATGAATTTGTCGATCGGGAACCACTCGAACATCCATTGCATCTGATCCTCGGTCAGATTTTCCAATAACTCGACCCATCCATTGGCATTCTCCGGTTGTGCAAACATGTCGGGGATGTAGTTCATACGCTTTGGATTATGGAAAGCAATATGATCATCCCAAACTCTCCTATGTATGTCTTGACGGTAGTCACCCCTTTGCAGATGCTCGGTGAGCCAGAGCTAGAGTAGAAGGTTGCAACCCTCAAAATGTTTCGCTCCTTGTTGACAGTTCTCCAAGGCTCGATATATGTCGGCAATAATCATAGGTACGATGCTGAAATCCTGCCCGTCAATCCCTTCCATCAAAGTCTTGGTAACCATAGCCAATCTGGTATGGATTCTCCCTTTCTTTGTCGGGAAGACCATCAGTCCCAAAAAGCAGAATATGAAGACGAATACCCGTCGGTGAATGTGCCCTAGAGAGGTGAGGGAGAACTCTTCCTAATATGTGCGGTAAGACTGACTACGGCCATACCTCTCATACAAGTAGTCAAAGGGGATGTACAAGTCTTCCAAGCAGCCTAAGTCCGGATTCTTCTTGAGTCCCATCATCTTAAGAAAACCCCGTCCTGTTCGGTTTTCAGGCATCAATAACCCATGAGACTCCCAAGGCAAACCAGCCAAACCCCCTATCTCCTCTAGCAGCGGTGTCATCTCATTGTTCCCAAATCGAAAAACCGACCGATCACAGTCCCAGAATAGGGTGGCAGCCTCTATCACCATGTTATTAGGCTGAATTTCCAAGAGAGCGGGCAGGTTGCCCAGGTGTTTACTGACTATTGTTTTGTTGCTTGAGTGCAAGTCTTCCCACCAATTCAGAAGTTTTGGGTGGATGTTGGTGACCATGCCGAATTTGGGGACCTCGTGCCTCATTTCTGCAAAGTAAACAGGTTAGGCCCTTACCCCCACCAGACTCGACTATTTAACATCAATAATTAGCATGAGCATTTAAGTTCTCCAAATAAATGCACAGAACATGAAGGCGTCCTTTTGGGTTCCATGGAAACCCAATGGACTTTGCACAAGGCTATCTTAAAGGCTATTGTGCAAACAACACATTAGCCTGTCTAGGTTTGACCATGATGCATGCAACATACAATAGAGTAAGGTTTCTATTATGGTTTTAGACTGGTACCCTTGAGCGGACAACTCAAGGGGGAAGGCACGGAACCGTCGACTGCACCACTGATCGACTAGTTTTACTACAAATACGCCTTTCCGATTTTAGGGGGTAATAATATTGGAATAGCCCAACCACTCATTGTAAGCGTTGCTATAGGATTTTTGTTTGGCACGAGCGGAAAATGAATGCGGAGCATGATATGCAATAAATATCATTTTAAAAAATAGGCATGTATTTTCACGTTGAGGAAAGCGGTGAAGAAAGGAAATACAACAGTTACCATGGAAAGTGGTTACCAAGAAAACATGAAGATATGTCAGTTTTGTTCAGGAGGAATAAATACTTGCAAAAATTAAGCATATAACGAGGAATAGGAAAAGGTGTAATCATTTCAAATTAAAATTAAAGGTCCAAGTTCACAAAGCAAATTGTAATGGTATAAGACTAGGGAATATCCTCAGTGAAGTCGCCATGCTGTCGCGCCCCCTTTTTATATCGCACGGGTTAGGTACAGAGAGATCGGGTTTATGACATTCTGGACAACTCCTTAAAGAAAGAGGGTTTAAGGAAGAGTTGCCACCTAACGATTTTTATGGTGCGTTAGGGCACCTAGAGTTGATAACTCATAAACTAGTTTGCATTACCAGAGATTGGGTAAGGGCTTGAAATCATCCCAAAGGGAAGGTGTTAGGCACCCCTCAAGATCCACAACGGTGGATCCCAACAAAGAAATTTTGTGAATTTGGACAATGAACAAGTAGCAAGTAAGGTTCATATAAGAGGGGATTTCAAACAGATGTGAAACTCTTTAAAGGTTTTGGGAAAACATTAGAATAAACATTTGAAAAGAAACTGTCCTAGGTTTAAAGTAATAAGGATCACATCAATGCAATACCCGGTATGTCACGCCTCGAAGGGGGGCTACACGTGGTATTAGCGCACCGGTCATCATATTTGTATTCTACCCTTCCCGCCCCGTTAAGGTATTTAAAACGCGTGTGTCGGTCACGAAGCTTATTGCGTGCTATTTCCCGTCCCATTCTATAAGTCCTAGAGGGTATTTAGGACTACTAATCCTACAAGGTGAGATACTAGGCTGAACCCCTAGGTTTAACGGGATAAAATTCTAAGCGACATACAAACAACAAATAGGACCACAAATATGGGAAAACACAAGGGAAAATAATGGCTCACAGATCCCTCCACAAGTAAACATGTAAATAGCACGTCTCAAACACAATCCAGGTCTCAAAGTCAGGATTTAAAACAGGAGTTTTTGAGTTGAAAATCTGTAGGTTTCAGCAGTTTTGGTAAGAGATTGATTTCTTAGAGACTTAGTAATAAAGTAGGAAATCCGATTAAAACAGAGTAGCTTAAAGAAGAGTGATTGAATTTAAAAGGTCCAGTAATTCAAAGATAGTAGCAGGATTTGAAAGTGTACAACATTTTAGATGAAGTTTTCAGTAAAAGCAGCTGAAGAACTTCAGAAAATCGGTAAAGTAAAAATGAAAGAGTGATTCACAAAGGGCCATTAACTTTTAAAAGATCCAACGGTTCAGAGCGGAGTAGAAATCAGTAGTTTAGTAAACTTTAATAAAAGGAGAATGAGTGAACTATTTCAGAAAATGGGCAAAGGTTCAAACCGAATGACTTTTGAAAAAGAGTGAACTGACTCTGAAATCCAGTAACACACAGAGCAGCAATCTAATACCTTAGTTAAAGAGGGAATGAATGCATGATTTCTAGAATTAGTATTTGAAAAACAGTGTGGTAGGAATTTTTTAGAAAATAGGGTGAATTTTAGAAAGAGATAAAACAGGAATGAAAAGCATCAGAGTTTAAGAATTTCAAAACAAGGGACTGATTGGTCCTAATACCAGCTAAGTAAACCACGATTAGGTTTTGGTTTTAATAATGTATTAGGCTTAAAGTTTGCCTAGGCGTTCGTATATATTGCCTCTTTGTTTTAGAGGGGTGAACATGCATATTTGATTCTGATTTTAGAGGTACATATTTGCAGAGATATTTTAAACCACTTAACCATATTTTAGCGATATTTATCAGATTAGACAAATGCTAATTAGGTGTTCAGCAAAAATATAACTTGACATAAACATGCTGAAAGGTAAGGTCCTAAAGAACATGATGTCTAATGCACACAAGGATACCTAAGGACATGGTTTCTAAATGTAATGCTTATGGAATGAAGTAGCCGTACATTGTATCGTTTGTTGTAGTTATTAACTGTGAACAGGGCTTATAAAATGACAGGAACATAATAGACATGCTGAAATAAATAACATATACATGATTTCTATTGCATGATATGCATGTCCTAAGCAGGATACTATTGCACACATAGGGAAATAAATCCTATAGTCATGATTTCTACCCGTTAATATACTAAACATGCATAACCCCCTCCCATATCCACTATCCAGCCCCAATTATTCGTTTACAAATTATTACAGACCATTGTTGCATAAATTACACAAAGGAATAAGAAAATTAAGAAGTTACACTTTAGAGAGCCTAACGGTAGGCCCAAGTACCAGATCCATTTGCCATATGCCATGACCTTTTCAACCTAAATGTGTCATAGTCTCTAATGACCTCAGAAGATCCTGGAAAGTGCTCACACCCAGGTACCCTAGCCAAGGATGAGTAAGTGCAGTGTAGGGTGCCAGCCTTGTGTGTTAGAGTTCAATGGGTACTCAGAGGTCCCCAAGGCAGTGCTCACACGAAGGG
This sequence comes from Nicotiana undulata, assembly GCA_005239495.1. Classification (NCBI taxonomy): domain Eukaryota; kingdom Viridiplantae; phylum Streptophyta; class Magnoliopsida; order Solanales; family Solanaceae; genus Nicotiana; species Nicotiana undulata. Next base: position 34,205 of record ML267554.1, read on the forward strand.
GGCAGAACCTAGAGTCTAAAAGTAGTGGGGATGTGCTTGGAGTTTAAAAGAGAATTCGAGTTTGAGAAGAGTAGTTTGAAACAACAGCACTTTTGAAAATAACTTTAGAAAAGTAACAAAGGATTTTGTAAAACAATTCATCAAAGAGAGAAGCAATACAACTGCAACCAGTAGGTAAAAAACTCATGAAAGAGCACACACAAACAGGGTAAAGAGTTGGGGACAAATAACTCAGATGTCATCAGTAGAGTTACAGATTATCATAGTTATCACATAGTTGTCACAAAATATCATAGATCAATAGAGTCAAGATTGTATAGCATTCAGGTGTCATGAGAGGCAGGTTCACAACATAGGAAGTTAAACACGAATGAAAGCATGAAACAATAATCAGGCCAAGGTAAGAACCATTGACCTATAAACAAATAAGCATGTCAGAGTCACAGAATGACCAAGAGACATAGCAGACTAAAAGAAAAGGGAGGGATAGCAGGGCATGCTAACGACACAAGACCTCAACAGTTACAGGGAATCACATGGGGAGCAAAATGCATGTTCAGACTCACAAAAGGGAAAGACATTATAGAGTCATGCTAATTACATGGTAGACAGTAGAACCATAAGATAAAACACATAAGGAACAATAAATAAATAAACAAGAACTGGAGCATGTTGTGTATAGATAATATGAAGCTCAATCAGGAACATACCAGTCGAATGACAGAAAATAGAAAAATGCAAAAAAATAGAACAACAACAGTAGTATGCAGAATAGATAGCAGCAGGGAACAACAGTGTGCAGAAGCAAAAGAGAACAAGAATTACTCAGTCTCGGCTTTCAACCGACTGAGTAGTTAGCAGTTGATGCAAAGAGAGAGAAGAGATGTGTATGAAAACACAGAAAGTTCAGAGCAGTATGCTAAGTGTATTTGTGTGATCAGTGATCTCAAATCAGTGTCTGTTTAAAGAGAAAAGACAGGGTATATATAGCTTGAAAAACGAGTAGTCACATAGGTAAAGAGTGCACAGTTATGGAAATTCAACCAATTAGTATCAATTAAGTTACTGGACTCGTTTAATGAAGGGGTCCAGTTCAAACGGTGCAGTCAAGGATAAATAAGGAAGGGAAATCAACTTATAAGGCTGACTTTGCTTAATTAGGGACAAGGAAGTCACATAGTACATAAATAAAGCCAAGTGCATAGCATATAATTCAGGAAAGTTGAACTAATATTACATTTATAAAGTAAAATAGGGTATCAGTTTTGAAAATCAATTGAAAGAATCTCAGACTCAGTTACAATCACAGGGAATCCAAGATAATTAAGGAAAGTAACACATAAATATGGAAAGAATTCAAAAATTGGTACAGAATTACAGAGGGAGTACACAAGATCATTTATTCATGGAAAGCATCACAGTCTTGGGGATTTTACACAAAAAATCAGCATAAAATCAATAAGTAAAAACCAGTAAGGTAAATGGTCGGACCTATTAAACAGTTAGACAACAGTCACATATCAATATAAAGAGATACTCATAGAACAACAGGAATTTAGAGGTCATAACAATGAATCAAAGCAAGAGTCATAAGGAACATACAAACACACATAGTCAAATAATAAAGATCAACCTAGAACACTAGGGTCTCAGCAATAACACTTCAGGCAACAAGAAATCATGAGATACTCGTCTAGTCACAGTATAGGAAGCTAAAAATCGAAAGAAGAACCGTTTTGAAAACAAAGTCAGGAAACCCTAGTTTTGGGAGTTGTTAGAAAACGAGATTTTTCCGGAGAAAAACATAGATAAACTTCATAATAATGTAAATATAAAATGGATCTTAAAATAAAAATCAAGATATAGAAGATTAGGGTTTCGTGGAACCCAGAAAAAGAGGGCAAACCTCATGAGCGGCATAGATTTAGGCCGGAGAGACTGCAAAACTTACTCAAACGGCCGGGGAAGGCCGGAAAATGGCAAGAGACCCAAAGGAGGTGAGTGAACCGCTCCAGGTTCGTCTGAAAAGCTTAAAGTGTCACTGAGTAGGTGAGAGGCGAGTGGATGACCAGGAAATGATAGAGAATTGATACGCTCAAATTACACTTCTAAAATAGTGTAAAGCGGTCGAAGTCAAATATAATAACCCAACAAGGTTGGGGTCGAATCCCACAGGGAATAGGTGTGAAAATATCACTATGTTAGTGTGGTTCTTAACTCTAATCGAAGTTCTATTCCGCTAGTGAACAAAAAGGGTGGTGATTAATAGTTTGCTATTTTAGAGAAAGAGTAGTAACAACGGAGGCTAATTTAGATTGTAATTAGTATGGGTAGGATAACCAAGGTTGTGTCCCCTTTCATGGAGTGTAATGCAAGTAGGTATTAATATGATATATTTCTAATGGGAAGTTCTTGATATGCAAATGATTCTAAAGATAACTATCCTAGATTTTCCAATACTACGATAGTATTTTCTCTTTATAATTTTTCCAAATGTAAAAGAGTTGCAATAAATCCGAATCACGTTTTGCCAAATAAAACCAACTTATTCCTAAGTGATTCTATTAAACGAAGTTTAACACCTCGAGTCTTTGGTATTTACTCCTACCACTTCTAACCCGCTTTTCCAAGCTAAGCTAAAGTTACGGCATAAGTTAATGTTTGCAACCATTAACAAGAAATGTAAGACGAAGAGTAAACACATATCAACTACCCATTATACATATATTCAATGGCAAATACCCAAATACATAACACCCATTTAGGGTTCACAACCTCAGTGTTTAAACTTAGCTACTCATCATAAATAACCAAAAGAAACAAGTATTTAATAGTGTCATGAATGCTTACAAACCACCACTTGCTTGCTCTAATGCTTCCAAAAGTGAAGAATATTTAATGAGAGAATGTTGTTAAAAAGCTAGACAAGAATGACCCGCAACACCCAAGTAAATCCTTTTATAAGGGGAAGAAAATTCGGGTGAAAAACATACAAAAACACCCCTGACGGACGATATGCGATCGCATTCCTGTCGCATAACAGGAATGCGGTTCGCATCTTGGCTTCTTCCATCGCATCTCAAAACCCTAGGTCCCAGAGATGTATCGCATTTGGGAATATGCGATCCGCATTAAAGGTATGCGATCGCATTCATGCGTCGCATTTGCAGTGTGGCTTCAGGCATCAGATGAACATGCGATTCAAATGCGGTTCGCATTTGGGATATGCGGTCGCATATGTGGCCGCATTTCACTCCTTAATTTTGACTCAACTCTCTGTTGCGGTATGCGACCCCCAGGTTTGAAATGCGTTTCGCATGATGAAGATGCGATCGCATTTGACCATTTTCCTTCTCTTTTCTCTTCTTTTAACTTCCTTTTGCATGGTCTTGAGTGTTCACACCTTGTGTACTGCAAAATACCAAAATTCTACGATTAATAAGAGTAAATGCTCTTGAAACGAGCC